>VTPC01007525.1:15019-26108 GCA_011009095.1 Ignelater luminosus
AAGATTTTATTGTTGTAAGCTGAGTTATCCTTACATAAGTATCAACACTACCATTCTGAACAATATATGTCCAAAGTCAGTTTGGTAGCTTAGTCAGTTATAGATTCTTTAGGATCGCGGTTTGTGAAATTTGTTTCTATGATCGCTCTTGAAACAAAATATCTTACCCTTAAAAAACATGTTAATACACAGATGTATTGATATAAGATAATATTCTATTGCAAGAATTGAAAAAAAGGCATGCAATATTAAATAAAACAGTAAAAAGACTTACTTACTTATTTAGTCCTAGCCCTTTTGTACCGCTAGGTGTCGGGGCAACGCAGAGACGTCTCCAGGTTATCCTATCCAAGGACAAATGACGTCCTTCCCTTAAAGTGCTGTTCCTCGACATTAGGCTGTCATTCACATCCTCCATCCACTTTCTTCTGGACCTACCTCTTCTTTTGTGGCCTTCCATTCCGGGCAGGTACACCCGCTTAACATCCCTGGATTCTACCATCCGCTCAACATGGCAGAACCATCTGAGCCAGCCTCGCTCTATTTTATTCCTGGCTGGCTCTACTCTCAGGGAATTTCAGATCGTTTGGTTTCTTATGCGGTTCATCCTAGTTTTCTTCCAATTTTGAGTAGAAACAGCATTTCCAGTGCTTACACTTTGTTTTGTGTACCTCAAGCCATCAATCAACTCTCATGGCCGTAGAGTAGTGTTGGAAGGTATATAGAGCTGTACACTGATAGCTTGTCCTTCTTTGATATGGTACGACTATTTAAAAAGCCGAACTCGATGGCATTAAATAAACAACCAGCTGCCGTGATTCTACTCTTTAGCTCAACGCCCATTTTGACATCGTGGCTTACAAAGCCTCCGAAGTACTTAAAGGCATCTACCTGTTCGAATTTCTGATCCTCGAGAAGAATGTTGTGTTTTTCCTCTGGCCGTCCACAGATCATCATTGTCTTCGTCTTTGTTATACTAATCCTCGTGTTGACTTTCTTCAGCTCCTCTTTCCACATATTTAGATTGTACTGAAAGTTCTTAGCGGATAATGCAAGTACGGCTACATTATCGGCAAAGGCGTGCTCTATTACAAATACTGGTTGCAATCTGTAGTGTCCCAGCTAAACTTCCTAACCCGTTCTCGGCAATTTTTGATAATCTTGTCCATTAGCACTATGAACAGCAAGAGGCTCAATGAGCAGCGTTGCTTTAAAACCTGACTTGTTGTAGATGAGTCAAACTCTTCATTGGCTGTCTTTACATAATTTTGCAGTAGCTGTACAAACTCCTAGTTACTGCCATATCCCTTTTCGGGATTCTGTATTCCCGTAACAGTTGCCAGATCGCATCCCTTAGCATTTGATCAAACGCCTTCTCTAAGTCAATAAACGCCAGATGTACCTCTCGATCGTATTCCACGACTTTTTCTTCTATCTGTCAAATCACAAAAATAAGGTCTCCTCTCTAAACCCGCACTGAGAGTCTGCCAGTCTGGTATCCAAAGCCGCTCGTAGCCTCACCTTTAAGATCCTAGAGTACAGTTTGCCACACTTAAAAGGGAGATACCTTTATGTTTGCCACAGTCTCTATTGTCTCTCTTCTTGTAAATTGGTACTATTATTGCTTATCCTCAATCTTAGGAATCCTTCTTGTTTCGTACTATAGAAAAAAACTACTAAAACTAGCTAAGAACAATGTAAAGAATAATTTATGGAAGATCTGCTATTTTGGCAGACTTTCTCTAAGTGATGCTCTATCGATCTAATAATAGTTTTTAAATAAATTTTAATTTCTTTTTAGCCGCTGCTGACTGACTGACGGACATGCGGTAGAATCCTTACTGCATTAGGTACCAACTACTGAAACATTCAATTTCAGGCCTCTGCTAAAACTAAATTTCTTTCTTAGATAGCGTAGAACATTTAGAAAATATTTTATTAAATTTAAAAGCTTTTAAAGGTGAGATATATCAGAAATCATTTAGAAAGAGAGATTGTGTCATGTGCGCTCTCCACGTCATCCTATGACGGTTTAAGCATTACAAATTAGAACTCTGAAATTCATTGTACGGACTTATAGAGCCCAGCATTGAACATGAAGGAAACTTTTTAAAATTGTATGGCAGACCAAGATAAAAAATATCCTATACAGGGTGACCCTGATAACAACCGCCAAACGCTGACAGTAGATTCCTGAGACAAAATCTACCTAAGTTCACCATTTTTTAGACATAGGGTGTCAAAGTCTAATTTAAAATTTCTTGTTTTCTTAATATTTTAAGAACAAGGTGACATATCGAAATGAAATTTTCTACATGCGTGTTACTTTAGGGTGTCTACTATTCTATGCAGTCTGCGTTTGATATCTTTACCAGGGGCGGGGGAATGGAGGCCAGTTCATTACCCTAAACGAAACTGTTAAGACACTGAAAGATTAAAAAATCTCGTTACTTTCAGAATCAGCAACTAGTTTGGCAAAACAAGTTGTTCTGTATTTTTCCATAGAATGTTTCGTTTTCTAGTAAAATCAGATTCTTCAAAATCTCTTAAACTCAACTACAATCATGCGTTGTCTCAAAAAGGGGATACAATATTCGCATTGCATTTCCCAAAAAGGCACCTACTTTTTCTTAAAGTGTGTCGTTTTCAAGATATGTGCAGGGTGTCAAAGTTTACCTTAAAAAGCAAGAAATTTTAACTGCATCCTGTTTCTTACACAACGTATGACCTTATTATAGGCCGCCGAGCTTGAGAAATTTGGAAAAATCCAATTTTACTAGAAAATTCTCCATTATATGGAAAAAATGCAAAAGTAACTCTTTTTCTGCTAAATTGATTTTTAATTTCCAAACTAAATTTTTTTGATTTCCAGTGGCGCGTCAATTTCCTTTAGGATAATGAGCTAGTCCCTCTCTCTTTCTTCACTTCTGAAGAGGATATGCCCCAATGTCTCACCTTGTTCTTGAGGTATTGAAACAACAAGAAATTTTAATTTTAACACCAATATCTCATAAACGATGAACTTCAGGATAAGGTAATTTGTCCCAGGAATCTGCTGTTCACGTTTGCCTGTTGCTTTCAGGGGCACCCTGTGTAAATTTTGGAAAGCAGTAATCTTAGTTAGATCGAAAGAACTTATTTGCATAAATGAACAGCATCGCGCTTGCCTATCATTTCTTATTTCAAAAACTCAATAACATCTATGGTCTACTAACAGTGGCTTTTCATCTTCATACTTAGTTAAGAGTCTATAATACTTGATTTTGAAGGGTCATTAAATATATCATTTTATACATATAAATCTTTTTACAAAAGTCTTTTTGCGCTTCCCATTGTTTCTGTAGATTTCTTAAATTTGTCAGCATCAAATTTTTGTGGGCTGTAACTACGTTTCTAAATTTTTTTCATTTTTTTTGGTGTTGTCATGATTATCTGAGGTGTTGTACATTTCTGGACTCTTATAAATGTTTAGGTACCTAAATTTTTCTGATCCTTAGAAACACCAGGGCCAAACACCGATTACAGCTTCATTGGCATGTTGTGGAAAGAACTCCCAGCCTTTTAATACAACATACTTTAAAGATGCTATATTAATTCTATGTATAAGAGAACTCCTGGTACCCATATTTATATCTTCTTAAAAGGCATTCTTATGAGAAACTTTACAAATCTGTTGATTTTGCTTGAGTTTTCTTTTCTCACGTATACGAAATGAACACTGGAAATCATGTGAGTAAGAAATGGATATTCCATGCAAGTTTAAGATATACTTTTTCTATGCTTCGCTCTGCACTGATCGTACTAGTATATGAAACTTATATTGTAGGAGTCGTCACCGCAAGCCATGCAAAATAAAAAGGAATATACAAAATACTAGATTTATACTAATCAATGTAGACAAGACTGATCTGAAGTTAACCTGACTAAAAAAGGTTAACATGCGTTCTACAGGATATTTTGATCCTCTTTAACTAGCTTTCATTTAATTCTAAAATTTTTAAATGCTCAATATCTTGACTTGCTTTTCGGAAATTTCAATTTATTTAAACTTAGTGGCTTTATTTAGACTCTTTTGCGTTATCTGCGATTAAGTAAACGACCTTAGGGGCTATTTTTCATTTTTCCAAGATATGAGATTTTATTTTTCAAAAGTTCGAAAATGTATGCAATAAATCGTCTGAGGTCGTGTGCAGCTACTTTTCTACGCATTTTCTTTAAAAGTTCAGTCAACATATCTTGGTCGAGAAAACCTTCAAATGCCTATTGTAAAACCTTAATTAAAGGTACAGTTTCAAGTTCCAAGTTCTATTTGTTTATCTATCGCGTATCTACATATAGAAACATTTTTATTATTTTTTATTTCTGCCTCCAGCAGTAGTCTTTACCATAACCATCTTGTAAAGTAAGAAGGTATTATAAGCAAGTCTTAATTTCATGCAAAGTTGATATCGACATTCAAACCTGACTGTAAATTTAAAAATGAGAAGCATCAACCAGTTTATTACCAATTAATGTCATATTGCTCTTTTTCTTTTAAAATTTTCATCTAATGAATAAAAAGGTTGCCTTGTTATAGTTCTTACAAAATATTTAATCGCATCGCTTTTTCAATAAAGATTCATTCATTTGAGCATTTAACTCGAAAGTAAATGCTAATTTACCTCTCTTATGTACTTACTTGAAGCAGTTTAAGAAGAGTTCGTTTTCTATTTGAAGATCCTAAGAATGATTATTAAATTAAAATATCCTCGTTGACCAAATTTTTTGATTTTATTGGCATTAACATCAATTATTCTTCCACGAGCGCTGCTTAACTGCACCTAGATGAACCGGTTCGGCTCATTAACAAATTCCGTCATGAAGCATACTTCCATTACCTTTTTTCGTCTTTTAATGCGTCGGTGAAGCACGTTTTTTTTTGTACGATTTAGGTGTCGTTAGCACCCCTATATTTGGTAATAAAGTCCACGGTATATGTTGAAGTATATAGTGTTTATTTAGTCTTGCAGAAAATGGAATTTCTTTTTTCCTCGAGAATGACAAAATTAAAGGTGTTGTAGAGATGATAAGATTCGTTTTATTAGTTGGTTAAAAGTACAAATTAATTGAAATTTTCGTAGCATTTGTAGAGACATCATGATGACAAATGCAGTTATTGAAAATTATCTTTCATTAAAATTTTTAAATAATACTTATAGTACTATTAG
The DNA here is from genome assembly GCA_011009095.1 of Ignelater luminosus. NCBI lineage: Eukaryota > Metazoa > Arthropoda > Insecta > Coleoptera > Elateridae > Ignelater > Ignelater luminosus. The sequence goes on from VTPC01007525.1 coordinate 20,227, forward strand.
ATTTATTTGGGGTTATTTCACTGTAATCTGGTTGATAAAATAAGAAGCTATAAACAAAAACATTGAAGAAATGGAAAACATATTAAAAGAAATTTAGAAGCTTGATCATCTAATTATAATAAGTCTTGATTTTAACTCATTAATTGGCAGAGGTTGTTTGTTAGTTCCGCCTACGTTACTAATACACGTCTTGTATTCCCACCAGACAACTTGAAATTACGAAAAGTTGAAATATACGGCTGAGATAGCTTTCAAATGTGATCTTTTATTTTACAAATAATTTTTCTTACTTGCATCTCATCCTGAAGCAAGGTAGGCATGAAAGATCTGTTTGGTATAATTTATTATTATCAATTCTCTAAATGACAAGATCTCCACGTTAATAAAGCTAAAACATTGGGTCACGTACCTACAATTTCTAATAAACTTCTTTCTACCTTAGAATAAACCTAACCTTAACTTTAATTGGATGTTTCTTGGTAAAGAGATTGAAGTTGTTAAGTAACCTTGCGTTACAATAATACTTACTCTATAATAAGACTCTTTTAGTTCTAACCAGATAAACTCAGGAAGTGCCCTTGAGTGAAGGTAAGGAGGCAAGTTACACAACAAAGAACAAAAATATCAATCAAGTCGTATATTGGAAATGACCTTTAAAAGAAATTTAGGCAATTACAAGCACAGATACAAAATATACAATACCATATCTCAAAAAAATAAAATAAACCAAATCAAGCATTTGCTATAGAAACCTAATCCATATCAAACCTTATAAACTTAGAATTGTGTTTAGGATACTGGAACACCCGGTATAACTGATTCGGGTAAATAAATATACCAGAAGACGCTCCCCAAGATGCTGATAAGAGAGAGTATTGACGAAAAATGACAACCGACTAGGCAAATGACAGCTACAAGTACCTGTCGGACCTTCATGAAATCAGAGTTAGACACAAACCTTTTACGGTTAACCAATCATAGTAAAATTTTATGAAGCAGGAAAAATTCCCAAGTTCTCCAATGAAAACGGTAGCCTTGAAAATAGAAATTTTACTATTAGAGTGATAATTAATAATGAAATAAAAAGTCAACGGTTCTTATCAAACACGCATAGGAAAGGCAAAAAAGTTTTCGCGGGAAAAAGAATTTTAAATTATTCAAAAGGAAAAACTATTAAAAGCAAATGTGGTCATTAAGCCAAAGACTATCTCAAAGTTGAAAATTATTACTAGGAGCCATTCAAACAAATACATAGCCAAATAAAGGCAAAAATAATTGGAAATTAAGAGGAATCTATTATCGACATAATCCGACTGCATACATCATTTTCAACAAATGACCGTAAGTAAAGTTAAGATGATCGGAAGATATAGTAAACAGATTCTATAAGAAAATTACTATTTCGGCTAAGAATAGGCAGAATATTAGCTCACAATAAGTTAAGATAAACTAAACGTCCATATTTGGGTTGCTTTATCAGTGCCCATAAGTATACTTAGTAATAAAGACATAAAAGAAAGACACGTTCATGTGAATTAATACATAGAAAATTTTACAAGATAAGAAATGAGTTTCGAAACCGGGACTAATTAAGCTTTAAGTTAACAAAAAAGGAATAAGAATCGAAGCAATTCTAACTAAAACGTCCTCAAGATAACAGAAATAAGATTTAGAAAACAACACCAAAATTTCTTTTCCATAGAAAACATAAATGAATGAACTAATTACTCACCATAAGTATCTAATAATTTACTTAATCATATTCGCTTTCGCATTTATGAATGAACTAAGAATTTATACTGTGCGTTCCACGCTAGTTCATAGAATAAATCAGATGTCTTCAAATCTTTTAATAAATAATGTTAATTATCTAGCGAACTAACTCGAGATATTAATCATTACCTAAATAAACACTAACAGAGGTCAGAAAATAAAGAACCAAAATAATGAAATAGCCACAATCGTGTCGACGAAGAGTAAAATTATACAACTGACACTAGTATTTTGGAAAAACTTTCTAAGGCCTGGTGATGAGCTTTCTAAAACAATTCTAAAGTCTGCAGATTTTGGCAAGATTGGAAATCTTTGTTCACTAAAACCAAAAAATGGCATGGCTACATTCAACCCAGTTTATTAAAACTTTTTCTGCGATTCTTAAATCAAACAGAACTAGTGGAAGCGGTCTTAACGACTTACAATGCAAAAAGGTGCAATATCATGAACTTAATCTGCAAATGTCTTGAGGTAACTTTTACCAAAATTGTTGTTTTTGAAAAAAATCCTTCCTGTTTTATTACTTATTGAGAAAACTTGAACACCATAAAAGTCGAATTAAGATTTGGGTCAAAAACGTGATATGTTCACAGTGTAAATTGTGTTTGCATAAGTTTACATTAAAATTCTGGAAAACTTTCTGCAATTCATTTTTATAAGGTTTTTGGTATGCCTCACGTCTAAGGTTATGGTTTTGATATTCACCACATCAGATATAGAGGAAGACCCAACACACCCAACATGGAAAGGTTTTCCCGTTTACTGGAAGAGTGTAAGAGATATGAGAGGTTGAGGTTGAACACCCTTCAGGTCATCATACTAGTAAGGAAAAAGTTTAGTATTGTCGCTTGGACGATAGGTCCAGGCAAAAACAGAAATAAAAATACATTAGGCAGTCGTGGCGGTAGTTGAAGGAATGATGAGGTTTTAATGAAACGACCATTACTGCTACTACCACGCTTACAGGCTAAACCAATGTATATCTATTCTCACTAGAAGATTTCTGCACAGAATTTAGAAGTAGTAAATAATAAACAAACTACAAACTACAAGCTAGATACTAGCAAAGTTCATATAGCTTAGAATTAAATATTCACCATGGTAATCATACTTTTCCAAGATCAGTTCAAATAGAAATAGAGTCAAATTTGACCAATAGCATAAAATACTAATAAAGACTCTCTCTTATTATCCTAGGCCCTTCTGAAATTGAGTCATTACCTTATTTGAAGCTCTAAACCGTGAAGCATTACCTTTTTCTATATTTTCATTTCTCTCATTTTTACTTTCTACTTTTATAAGTTTATCTTTGTTTAGATTGTCATGCATGAACACTTTGTATACATCTTCATTTTGATATTTATGGTATTGCAGAGGTTCCCAAATTGTGCGTCGCGTCCCCCGTGGGAAACGTGTGGTATTCTCAAGGGAGGCGCGTGATTACCAGAAAACCAAAAAAATATGATGTAAAATTAATTATTTCATAAGAAGAACAGTAACAAACAGCTTACTGAAGTCCAAAAATACAAAACCATTTTTTAAAAACAGCAACTGCTAATGGCTTCCTAACTTATTTTGAAATACTTAACATAGTTTTAAATTCGCGGACGTTAGTAAACATTTAATGAATAGAACTGCAAAAGACCTGTCTTTCTGTCAGTACTTCTAGTAAATTCGTAGCGGTTGTCTGAAGTGTTTTGTCTTTCTGCAGCCCTCCCATCTTTTCTCTAAATCTCTACCCAGTATACTAATATAGACTTTACACCGTGAATATTCTTGCTGAACTTTCTCTGACTATCTTTACGTTGTAGAACTGGTTGTGGTGCCAACCTTTTTGAACTTATAAACCTGCTCTACGTTTTATTGTAGGTCGCGTTTCTTTGCCCATTTCTGATAAGCTTTCTAAACCATTTTCCAATTCTTCTCAATGTTCTTTCCTGGAAGACCTGCCAATTAAATGAACTGGTAATCTGCGAATGCCTGGTAGTTGTCAAAAACGTCAAACAGTTGTAAAATCGCAGATCTGTAGATCTCTTGTCAGCTCAGGTAACGCTGCTTGCAGCTGTTGTTCACTTCCTTTCTTCCATATTTACAAAATATAACGCTATCTGTTGATACAACAAGTAAGTAGTGTTGTGGCGATGTTGAAACGTACAGCTTGTTCAACGATTTACTAATTTAGGGAGTTTTGCAACAAAAATAACTGAAAACCGACTTTGCTTAAATTGGTGTGTAATAATTTAACATAAATATGGTGCTACTTAGAAAATACTATGTGGCTAATCATTAATTAAGCATGGCAGGTACAAACAAATTTGAGAATCACTGTCGTACTGAAAGCCCATTTTTGAGAATGAAGGAGAAATACATTATGAAGTCAAAATTCCAGTGATAAATCTACGGTATATACTCAAAAGTAACTATGCCAGGATTATGTGTGTATTTCATTATTGAAGGTATTTAGTGTAATAATAATAATAAAGAGAAACATATATTTTCTTCAAACGAACGCCTTAACATTTCCGTATTTTCTTTTTTGCTGTTCCTTATGTCTCCTTATGGTTGATTACCATTTTAGCGTTGTTAATTAGCAGTTAATGAATTTTTAATTGGTTTCGAAATTTTCTGCAAGTGTTTGACCTAACTTGTTTAGCCCATTAAAATGAAAAGACAGAAGCGGTTGCATATCCTAGCATTCAGGGGTTGATTTTATCCTTTTAGAATAAGTATAAATACAAACTTAAAATTATTACTCTACATTTTTCTAAACCTTCATAATTTTCTGAATTCCCGGTTTTCAGATCATTCCTTGTAAGATACTAACATAGCATATATATAGTGTGTTCCATTTTCAATGTTTTGTGGGGTATCTGGGTTATTATTGGAGATAGATAGATAGTCCAAGTGTTTCAAGCCAAGTTCGAAATTTAGCTAGCCCCATTACTTTATTTCTAATAATAATTGAGTTACCCCATGAGTACATTAAAAATGAGACACTGTGCATAATATCATATCATAATATGAGACACTATTCGTTACTCTAATTACATTTATTAGGAAAGGCGCAGAGTTTTGAAAAAATTAACAGCAATATTCATTATAACTAGTCTTTATTTAATAAAGTAGTGTAGATTTTTCAATAGGGTGTTGAAATGCTGTGAGTTTATCAATTATAAAATATTTATATATCAGAAACCGAACATTTTACAAATTGTATTCTATACTGGCAAAATTTTCTAACGCAAACGAGACAAACAAAACTCCTGTGCGCAATGTGTAGACATCTAAGAAATATTAGGCCTAAAAAAGCTTCAAATAACAAATATTTTACGAAATTCTTTTATATAATGTACGTTGTCAGATCTCTGAAAGTGTCACTTGCAAGAATTGTAAAAAACGATATAAATATGTAGAAATTCTCCATTTTTCATTATTGTACTCTGTGGGAAACGGCTTTTGATATTTTAATTTTTTTCTGTATTGAAACAAATCTTCTAGTTAAGGCAACAGAAAGGTTTTGTTTTCACTTGTTATGTCAAAGTACACCTTAACAAAGTTTCATTTAGGAATTTTATCATTGAACTTCAGCCGAGTGGGACAAGTGCAGACGTACAATTATATGTACTTTTGCCAGAGAATCACAATAACCCAACAGTGTTGTTATAGAAATTGATTTGCCCATATCTATGTAATTTTCTCGTTACTAACCGTTTCAAGAACTTTCTAATACAGCGGAGTCTTACGGTAATAATTCACGTCAGTTCAGTACCCTCCATCCTGATTGTAGTTTCCAAGATATCTAGAAATAACTATCACGCAGAGTAGTTTGAGTAGTTGATTGACAAGTAGTAAGGGGTAGTAACATTTATAAGCAATAAATACAAGGCACTTCTTCGAAACAATCACAGTCCCTGTGATATTTATGTGTTTGTCTGACGTGTATTTAAAAATATCCATCTGTTTATTTTTCAGAATGTTATAAATATAATATTTGTATGGTTTCATGAAATAATAATATTGTAGTAATAGTACTACCTGAATGAATAAGAAATAACTTGTTTGTGTTTAAGAAGAAAACATCCCTAAAAATATATCTTAGTCTTTAAAAA
>VTPC01007526.1:0-92833 GCA_011009095.1 Ignelater luminosus
CAATCTAGTATTTAGTGGTCCTTTAAAAATCTTATCACTATTTCAACTGTTTTAGTTTGAGATGTGAGTTTTTAAAGTTCTGTATGAATTAAATTGGTATTTTATTCATAATTAAACACTACTGAAATTTTCGTCACAAATAATCTATTTAATTAAAATTAAGTTCAAAAAGGTTCACCCAAGAGGTTTGATAAGCTGGAGAAAAGCAAGTCTGATTATTAATCATTGCTTTACAAAAAAGATAAAGTGTGATTTATAAAAATATATACAGGATGTTAATAAATAATGCTAACAAACTGATAAGATACATTTTTAGTAACAAATATTTTAAATGCATCCTATGGTCAATTCGTCTTGTTACGGAGTAATCAGTTTATTAAAAGAAGTAAGAAATTGCCTTTGAGATGTTCCAAACTTACTTTTCATTATATGGGGTGTACTCTATAGTCGAGATATGTGGCATCAGAAGAGAAACTTTTAAATGTGAACACTGTATAATCAAAAGTAGTTTAAAACACAGAAGGTATTTCCCTACAATCTTTTTTAATAGAATATTAATATTTTGACAGATAATGACGATGTATACAAAAGTTAACCTGTCTGTAGGCAATTGTGAATGCTGATTACTTCATAACTAACAATAAGATGAATTGATCGTAGGTTCAGAAGAAACCTTGTATGATTGTTAGAAATCTCTATCAGTTTGTTGATGGTATTTATTAACACCTTGCACTGTTGAACAATACCATATTGATCTCAGTTGTATTTCGTTTATAATCAATTTATTAATAGTTAACTTTGATTTTTAAATCGAATTAAGTTAACACATGAATACCTAGATAAATGAAAAACCAAAATTCGTCTCCAACTGTCTATAAAAAGAATACAGTAGAACCTTGTTAAGTCGGATCAACTGGGAACTGAGCAAATCAGACATAACGAAAATCCGAGTTAAACAAAATGTGGAAAAAACAATACAAAACAACATACTTACAAGAGTTTCCTTTATATTGAACAAAAACACATGTGTACAGTAGAGTTTACTTGCTAACAAAGAAGCTCCGTATGCTTCCGCTGTTCTAGTTTAGCGTCATTCTTTTTTTATCAAGTTTCTAAATTGGTCCGGGTTACCTGGAGATGCAAGTTAAAAAGGGCCGACTTAACGAGGTCCTACTGTACCTAGTTACAGGGTTTTACATCTTGAGATTTTGTATTATTGATAAAATATGTAACTAATTAGAAAGTTTTGGTTGAAGAGGTAGAGGCCTGCATGAGCCAGGCTTTCACTCAGCCCAGGTAGAAGCCGGGATTCAGGTCAAGTCGGGCCTCAGTTTAGAAATTTATCAGGTTTTTTGGGCCTATGTCCGGTCAATCGGGCTTCTCGAGCCGTTCGGTCTTATTGGGCCTGTCGAGCTGTTGGAACCTCGGGCCATACGGGTCTGTCGGGCCTTTTGGACTTCTAGGCCCTTTGTGTTATGTTTCTATTGCGGGAGCGTATTATTATTAAATAAAACACGTCTTCTCATTGCGACTGCTACAACACGACTCTCTTTATTTACATCTTTGATTTTACAGTAACAACCGTAACAACGAATACAACCAATACAAGATGTGCTAAGTATGCAACACATTATACAAAGTGGTATTTCAGTATCTAACTTATATTACACTTTGGGTCTATCGGACCGTTTTGATCTCTAAGGCCGTTCGGGTCTCTCGTGCCGTTTGAGCATCTTAAGCAATTCGGGCCGCATCAAATTTGTCTCCAGTCGGACCGGGCCGGGCCGGGCCTGGAAATTTCGGCCCGTGCAGGGCTCTACGAGCAGGCACAAGATGAAAATTGAAGATAAGTTGTGGATACTATAGTGTTGCCAGATGTGGAGCGAGGGAAGGGGAGGCGACGTCCATCGTCTGATAAGTAAAAGAGTTATTTTGATTAACGTCCGGTTTTATACCGACGCACGTGAAATAACTCGAAAATTTTAAATCCTTAAAGTAGAACAGGGACGAGAATATATGAATCGCTGTGCGCGAGACAGAGGAGACCGGCTCCGTGCGCAGAAAACGTTTTCAAACCGAAAATTAGGCGGCGGTGCCGATGCTGGTGGTTTGTTTTCCGAGAGGTAAGGCGAGACGGACGTCGTCGTGACTCCCCGTCTAACGCACGAGCCGTTTGCCGCTTTGTTTTTAGTTCCGACGCACGCGCTCGTCGCCGGTTTTGCTTTTTGCGAATTTTCGGTTTCGAGAATTTTATTTGTTTCTTTTTGTTTTGATAGAAATGAGAGAGATAGATAGATAGATAGATGTTTTCGTTTCCTAATGGCGGCCTAGGGGAGGCCCCTTTAGACCATCCGCAGGCCTCCGATCGTGTTTTGTTTTTGGGAAATATTTTGTGCATTGGCAACGGCCGGTCTTATCGAAATGGGACTTGGACCCACCGACGTCATATGGATAGACTGGGCGTGCAGCAAGAACTTGGGTAGTTTGTTTGAAACCAACATACACTGGTCGAGAGGAATGAAAGGTGAGGAGGGGTTTCCCTTTGCAGCAGTGGCGATTTTAATTAAGGAACACAATTTTTAAAATTGCATTTAACGAGCATACAATTTATTATAAGTAATTATTAAGTACAAAGTAGTAAAATAATAACAGTTTCTGTGATAATGTAATTTCAAATATAACAAATACTGATAGAAACTTTTTGTACTGGAATATGCCATTTTACTATATTCTACGTCACTGTTCTCTTAACATGGCGGGAATTACTGTTTATAATTGAAGCTCTTACAAATGATATGATCGTGTGGAGGCTTTTTCGAATATTCTTTTGCACATGTAACACTCTTTAACCATTTTAAAACTGTTTCCTACAACTTAATCGCAAATATAATGTGATAATAACCCCACAACTTGATCTGATGGAAATCACCACCTGATCGGAATACACGAGAACACTACGTAAAACACCGATTGCCGCCTCGTAGCCAATCAGAGCAGAGGGAACATAAGGTCGAAATTCATTTGCTGTTTACTTTTTCCCCTTGCCCTCAAATCATATTCGCTTCAAACACAACTAACGGAATCCCGGTCTAGCCAATATGACGTCGGTGCTTTAGGTATGGTGAGGGAATGGCTTTTAAAAGATGTGTGTGGGACGACCGTCTTTTATTTTTTCCCGCGGACATCCCATATCTTCGGAATGGCCGGTCCTATAGAGATGGGACTTTGATCGTTAGGTGTGGTGGAGGAATGACCTCCAAGCGATCCGGGCGGCGGCGATCGTCGTTTGTGTTTTCCACAGATATCCAGCATCGCGGGAACGGCTGGTCCCATCGAGATGCGACTGGTCGTTAGGTATGGTGGAGGAATGGTTTACAAACGATCCAGACGCCGCCGACCGTCATTTGTTTTTTCGGCAGATATCCTGTATCTCAGGAACGGTCGGTCCTGTGGAAATTGGACTTTGGTTGTTAGGTGTGGTGCGGAAAGGGCTTTCGGATGATCTGGGCAAAACCAGCCGTCTTTTGTTTTTTTTTTGGCAGGTAGTCTGTATGGGGCTGTCCTTAAATTACGTAACGCTCCAAGGGGGGTGGGGGTCCAGAGTAGCGTTACGCAGCGTTACCAAGGGGGAGGTGAGGGTCAAGAGTAACGTTACGTAACGATAAAATGTTATTGATAAAATATTATTTAAACTCATATTTACTTGTCTGAACTCAAACAGTCTGTGTGTAGACCACAACGGTCGCACGAACCCCACTTTGATGCATCCCTTTCTAATAAAATCTTTTTTAATAAAAAAATTAGAACATTTTCATATTAAATGTGGGGAGGGCTTAGAGTATTGCGTTACGTAATATTTAAGGGGGGGGGTTAGAGTTTACGTCACGGGTGCGTTACAAGGGGGGGGGGTATAAAAATCGTTTAATTTTGCGTTACGTAATTTAAGGACGGCCCCTATCTCGGTAATGGCTGGCGCTATCGAGATGGAACTTAAGTCGTATGTTGGAGGAGTGACTTTCAGAGGATGTGTGCTGGTCCGACCAAAGGTGACCCGTTCGAGGACGCAGCCCAAGTCATAATAGTATAGATACATCCCGCATCTCAGAAACGGCTGATCCTATAGAGACGGGACTTTGGTAGGCAGGTGCGGGAGAGGGGGGCTTGCTGAAGATGTGTGCGGACCGACCGTATTTTGTTTTTTTTGGCAGAGATATCGTGTATGACGCGTTTACAAACAAAAGCAAGCCCGACCGGTGGACACCTGTTGTTATTCCGAGAGACTTAAAGAATCGGAGCGCCGCAGGAATTGGCGTTAACGGAGGTCCGCTTGCGCCAGCTCTAATTGAATTTTAAAATCGATCTTGTAGTGTATTAGCGCTAATATAGGTTAAAGAATAAGCCCCAAGCTGTATGCGCTTTAAATTCACTTGAGTTTGACAGCACCCAGATTATCTACAGTCACCTTCCCGACAGAATTCCTGAAGCCTAGGGCTTGGGTTTCACAATTTCTAAGAAGGAAAATTGTGAAATCATCCTAAAACGGTAAAAATTGAACTAAACTAAAGATTTTAGAGCTGTCTAGGCTTAACTAGAGCTTAACTCCTTATGTATGATTGTCAAGAATATAGCAGCGACAGATTAAATTTAAGCAAGATCAGTGTAGTTGGCCCTTAAATACCTAATCAAAATTCTTAACCTCAAATTATCAACACTGACAAGTGTTAACAGAACTCTTGTTTTTTAGGTTATGTTTATAATTTGTATGCATGGATGTATTTTTATTGGATTGAGTGCGATCCCCTCTTAACACTTGAAATTGTACATCAATTTAAATTTCTCTGGTGCTGACATCGTTTTATTGTTGTACTTAGTAGTTTATTTCACATTTTGATCTGTTTTACCCCTACTAATTTGTAATGTAAAAGTGTTACTAATTTGAAAATTAATCATTTGCCCACTTTAATTTGTAATTGAATATAATAATTGCTTTACATTTTAGGAAGATATTATACGAAGAGAACACCAAAAACAGATTTCAGATTTAAAAAATAAAGTTACAAGAGAAATAGATATAGAAAAGACACGAACCAAAGATACAGAAGAAGAGAGACTGTATGAAAAGGTTAGATGTGAAAAAAGACTGCTAGAAGATAAATATCGTTGTCTGAAAGACAAATATTTAAAACTCAAGACTGAAGTGAAGTTGTCAATTGAAAAGCGTAACAGAAAAAGGGAACAAAATTTAACTACTACCACCACAACAACCACGACCGGTTCTGAAACAGAAAGAAGTCCATCTGGTAAAAAGGACAGGTAATCATAACAGTACGTACATTAATGTGTCATTAGGTACAACACTTTCATTCGGTGCTATTGAATACATACATTTGCATGAAGATTTATTAACATCTTTCTTTGTTTCAATTTTCTCTTAAGATTTTTATTTGAATTATTATATTCAATTAGGACTCCAACTCATTCACCTTCATCCAATAGAAAAAGTTCTCCAAAACATGCACGTTCTGCTCATGATTTAAATAAGCACAAACCAAAATTGGATCACAAAATTCGTCAAGTCATAATTCAGGATCAAGACACATCAGTGAGTGACCGCAGTTACAAGAATGATGACAGATTTAATAGAAATGATTCACAAAGAGAATACGATTCTTCTGATCTCGATATAAATCCAGGTCGCAGCCGTAAAAAGTTATTTTCACGTCTGAAAAGTTCTTCCGCCTCACGTATTAACAATAATATTAGGTCTAAGGAATCACAACGCTCATGTTCTCCTGTAGAAAATTTAAGAAAGCAATTACAAAAACTGGAAGATTTAGAGGACCAATTTCCTCAAAATGCTCAAGGAGACACATATCATCTGAGGTATCCATTTTCCGATGGGCAAAAGTTCGAAGGAAGCTCCGAGTTGGAATTTTTTAGACATCGAATTCACTTAGAGCGGGACTCGATTCGAAGGGCCAAAGAGAGTTTGCGTAAACAAAAGACTACTTTCAAACAGAGGCAGAACGAGTTGAAATTGAAACATGGCTCTGCCGCAAGGAACACCTTGAAGCAACTTTATCAGGTGAGTAATTATTGCAGTAGAACATTAAAAACAGATGATTTGATTAATCAACATGTTTTATTTAAGCCTGATTTTCTGCATACAGAAACTATGCCCAAGAAAAAAGTTCTCTCGAAATTTATTTCTAAAAAGTTTATGTTGCATTTTTTTCTATTGATATTTTACGTCTGACAATTTTCAATAGGCAGTTTCATATAAAGACGGATGAGCTTTTTCTTTTGATGTCTAGTATAGGAATCTGGAAAATCACTGCAGCTACAGAGATGGTTAAATGAGAGAAGAGCTGCAGTTTTATGAGCTCAATTCAATGTAGTTTTTGTTTAGGAAAAAAAAGTTCACGAATTGCTAGATATTTTGAAAAAACATAATTTTTTTCTGTAAAACTAATCCTAATGGAACCTAGCTAGATGCATTTAAAGAAATTATGAAAACTTAGTCTAGTAATCTATGAACTTTTTGTTTTAAACAGAAACTGCATTACACTGTCCTGAGCTTCTAAGAAAAATGTTATAGGTTAGTTTGTAGTCGAGTTCCTATGTCATATTAATTATAAGTAGTGATGGATAAATTTCATTTTTCAAAGGTCAATGAAATTTCATTTTTCAAAGGTCAATGAAATTTCATTTGAAAGATTTCTGAGATTTTAAGAAATTTTGAAATTTATGAAAAATATCGAAGTATTTGAATAATTTCCAGAAATACAGTGTCATAATGAAATTAATGAAAACTTCATGATATTTTTCAGAAAATAACAAAAATGTGATAGTTTTGTTTTAAACAGAAACTGCATTACACTGTCCTGAGCTTCTAAGAAAAATGTTATAAGTTAGTTTGTAGTCGAGTTCCTATGTCATATTAATTATAAGTAGTGATGGATAAATTGCTGTACAAGAAGTTTAAAGTAATGCTTTTTTCATGCTAGTTCCTGTAAAATAAAATGCCAGCAAAATCTTAAACAGTTTATATTTCAAATCTTTAAATAAAACAAGTTAAGTTCAGATTCAATTTTCGTCATTTTCTTCTTCGGAAAACGACAAGGACCCAATGCTAGACTCAGTGTCATGGGTGGAATATTCCTCATTTGAAGAACTTGCTTCTAGTTCTAAATCGCCTTTTCTTCTTTTGGTAGTTCTATTGTCACTTGATTTTAATCTTTTCTGATTTTGGTACGATTCCTGAACAATTTCAGCCTCTAAAACACACAGAAGACAATACATTTAAGAGTGAAATAATAAAAAGAACAGATGCATTTTTTACCATTCGAAGAGGCTGTTTGACTTTCATTATGTCTTTTTGGAGCATACTCTCAACTTGTAGTTATGAGAAATAAAAGTGAGCTTTATTACTCTTTTGGTAGTTAATCTGTTTCTCTTCACGCTGTGTGCTATTTGTTCTTTCTGTCGATGCAGATGACGTAGGCATTGAAAGTATTCGAATAGCAACCCTTGCTAGCTGCCGACAATTAATACTGCCAACACCTTTCCACCATGTGAGTGGTTCTAAACTTTCAACAGTCTTCCAAATCACCTCTTTATCCCACATGCTTTCTTTGTTCCTGTATTTGGTGAGACTGGTCAAAACAACCACAAGGTCAATGTTAGTCATTGTTTTTGATAATGTATCTATAAATTCGATACCATTAAGTAGTTCTTCAGGATCTAAGTTGACCCCCAAATCTTTAGGATCCAAAATAACAGCAGCTAAATGTATAGGTTGAACTGCGTATTCATGGCGTCGTGTGAACTTTTCAAAAATCATCTTTTCCTCGTCCGGTGCGATAGGACTTAGTGAAACACTGTAAAGGATTGCTTTATTTGTTTAAAGGCATACACAACTTTATGAATAAACGGTCCATCAGATTCAAGTAGATGAATCCATTTAACAATTGGACGAATAAGTTCTGCCAATTTCCAAGTTTGCACCAGAAACACTTCATTGCCCGGAATGTTGGCCTTGTTTTCTCTTGAAAAAAAATTTGCTGTTTCCTTGTTAACAGCTAATTTTTGGAGTGTAGATTTAGATTTGATAAAATCATCAAGAACTTTTGGATGACTACCCCATCTCGTTAGAACTGGAAGAGAAAGGGAAATATCTGCATTTCTTTCCTTTATGAATGCAGCTGTAAGTATATGTGAATTCTTGATGGTTTTTATGACCGCTACTACGCTTTTCAAAATTTTATCAATGGAATCCAACTTTAAAATATCTTGAACCAAAAGATTAAGAGTGTGGGACAAACAACCCAGCGGTATGAGATGTGTAAAAGTTTGCTTTAGCAACAATGCAGCTTTTTCTCATTAGCAGCATTGTCTGTTATAATAACTAGAAATTTATCAGGGCCGTACTTTTCTAAAACGTGAATCATCAGATCACACAAATATTCAGCCGTATGACGGTTTGTTTCTGAAGTAACACTCTTGATAAAGTATGGTTTTGGCGTTAAAACGGTATAATTTAAAATATATTCATTTCTAAAAAAATAAAACTCTTGAGTTAGATTTCTTAAATAAATTTTCTGACTAGAAGTTCTAAAATATACCTAATATTGCTCCAAGCATCGACATCAAGTGCTACGTTTTCAGCTTGAGAAATTGACACTTTAATTTCTTCTGATACTCTGGTAAACTCTTTATCTAAACGTGAACCTGACAAAATTTTTCTACTAGGAACATTCCAGGAAGCTCTAGCTCTTTAAAAAAATTCTAGCCACGCTCCAGCAAAAAGAGTATCCAAATGATCCTAAATGGGAGAAAAAAATAAATGATTTTGTCTATCAGATCTATAAAATTGAGTATATAGTTTTGACGATTTATAACCGCTATATATGTACTTCTGTAAGAGTATAACTACATATTTTTGAACATATGTTTATACAAGCTTTTCTGCTCATTTTAATAAGTAGAATATACATACACTCGTAAGTAGCAATCCAATACTAATTTTTAATTTTACTGGAATTTAAAAATGGTCTTGACTTTTCAAGTCAGAGGGTCATTAAAAACTACTTTACATTTTTACCATAACCCATAAATTCATGTTTAGAACCAGTTGTGCAAATGTACGCATTTTCTGTTAGATAAACTTAATGTATAAACAGTCCAAATCAATGAAAATTTAATATTATTTTGAATACCTGCTCATTTGGATTCATACTAGTTGGGTTCGGTTTTGCGTTCGGCGCGCACTTTTAGACTCTAAACCGTTTGTTTATGTTAAATTTGAGACGAAGTGTTCTGCACCTTGCGTTCGTTTATGATCGTGTGGAGTAGCTGGTGCAAGCTCTCTCTGTACCATCTCAAATGGTGGAGCACAAGGAACTTTTGTGTCATGTGATGTGTATTATTTTTTTCGTTTGCAAGTTTGCATATAACCTCATTTAACGTAGTACGTTTTGCGCGTTGAGAAACCGACTTTATTAAAATTTAACTTCAAATGGAGCCGGAAAAGTTGTTATATGAATGTAAATTCTGCCATCTACAAACCTTTAACGATGATGAAATTATCATTCATATTGATAATGAACATAAAACTGAAGTTGGAAGTAGGTATACATATTATTAAGAATATTCTCATTTAAGTAATTTATTTTTGTATTTCTATTTTAGGCAGTTTTTGGTCTGCATTTCAAGCAATAACCACATATAATGTAATTACTGGTGAACATGAGATTGAAGGGGATCCACTCATAGAGGTTGATGACGATGAAAATCTGCCAGAAGAGGAAACTATTGCAGTCGGTGGTGAAAAGATGTGGACTACTGAAACCACTTTAAAGTTAATAAATGAAGTAAAAGATAGAAAATTCGAATTTGAAAATACAATGAAAAAATTCGTTTGGTTAAAAATTGCAGAAACATTATCCAGTCAATGCAACAGAGAATTCTCTGCAAAAAACTGTGAGACAAAGTGGAAATCTTTAAAGTGAACATACAAAGTTGTATTAGAACACAACAACAGCACTGGCAAAAATAAAAGACAATGGGAATTTTTTACATTCATGCATGATATTTTGTTTACGAAACCTGAAATTAACCCTCCAGCTACATGTAGTAGTTATACAGGATTAAATATTAGAGAGCCAGAACATCAAGATCAGGAACACCTTCTTCTACACATAGTGAAACTGACTTTCAAGTACATAGGAAGCGAAAAGCAAAAGCAGCAGAAGAGAGGCATAAAGACAAGATGGCTAGACAAGACAAGTTCTTGGCACTGTTTGAAAAATTAGTAGATATATTGTAACATATTCTACCTTTCCTTTCGAGAATTCTGTTTTAGAGTTTAAAAAATTAAGTTTATGTGAACTTATTTGTTATAGATAATAGACATAATAATACACATTCTTCATGCACTATGTGTTAGGTTTACTTTTAATTATCAATTAAACAATTCCAATTATACCAGTAAACCACACTTGGTGCATGAAAATTTACCTACTTGTATTAAATGACTGTGAGAAAGAAATACTTGTTTTATTTTGTTAGTAGTACTAATACAGAATAATACAATAAATTAAATAATAAGTGGTAAAGAATTTGCATTATCTCTTCGTTTTTGTATAGCAGCTGCATTGCCCCGATTCCTTATTTCTTCACATGCATTCACAGCAGGAGCTGTTTCTCTTTCTTCTAATATTTCTTTTTCCATACTAAATAATTCTTCAACCTTCTATGCGTACAGTTTCTATGTACTTTAGTCGTCTAAACCTGCCTTTCAGTAATGCGTATGCATTTTCAATTACAGCTCTTGACTTACTCAACATTAAATTAAAGTTCTTTTCTCGAGGTGTTAAGTTGCCGTTATCTTTGTATGGCACCATTAAATAAGTTGCTAAAGGATAGGCTTTGTCCCCAATTATATGTGTATTATTCGAAAAATCTATATTATTTGTAGATATGCGATTGTATAGATCTGATTTTTTAAAAAGTTGCATCATGAACAGACCCTGGTTGTCCCGTATAGATATCATCTATGAACAGTAAATCACTATCACAGACCCCTTGCAGTAGAATCGAATGGTAGTTTTTACGATTTATGTAAGAGCAGTGATGTTCTTTGGGAGCATTAATACGGATATAGGTTCCATCTACTGCACCTATTATCCCTTTAAAGAAAGTTATAATTATTTGGTAATAGCACCAAGAATTAATTAATTGCACTTACCTGGCATTCCATAGCGTCTTTTAAATTTACCAATAATCGTTTCTGCTTTTGCCTGAGAGGGCCAAGCAATTATTTGGTGGTGTGCATTTATTTCCAATAATAATTTACACATTCGGTATAAGACTGCCCAGCATGTTGATTTACTAATACAGAAGTGATTAGCTACAGATCTAAAATAATTAACATCTACTTTACCAATTTTGCAACTTTTAACTTACCTCAAACTTTCTAAATTACCCAAGTACCATATCATAATCATACAACCTTTATCTATACTAATTTCTGGATGGCCCACCGTGATACGTTTTCTGTCTATTGAATGCAGTTTTTACAGCAGAGTTTCAAAAACGTCGACATTAAGTCTAAAATGAATTTGAAATATAAGTGAAAGTATCACTGAAATTTTCAAATTGAAATTTTCATTGAAATTTCAGTTTTTGAGTATACAGAAATATTTCACATTTGAAAATTTCAAATGTAATTTTTCATGGGCACATTGCTAATTATAAGAATTGGGACATGTGGAACTACAAATCAAAACCACTTGATTTTAAAAGCATTTGTTTTGATTTTTTTTAACTTCAGCGTGACATAGATTAATGTCAAAATAAATTATGAAACATCAAATTCAAGGTTAGGGCCTACATCACTTAACTTGTATCGTGCAGATTTACTTCAAACATACAAAAAGACATTCAGTTGTGTCTAATTTTGAACATGCAGTAAAAAGTTTTTTTGCAAAGATCTGATGTTACATTGAGCAGTGTTTCATACATTTATTTTTATAGCAAATCTCACACTATTTCCAAACAGGAATATATAAATCTAGTCATTACCTACTGATTTTAACCATAATTAAACAATTCTAGTAAAATCTGAAAAATTTCTAACCTATATCAATGACTGTCTATGACAGTTGGCGACAGTTTGAAGAAGTTCGCTCTTGGCGCTGATTTTATATTTAAAAAATAAAAAATAATTTCCTCTAGAGTTGGTTAAATCGCTACTTTTCAATAACAGGTACTAACACAGAGGAATTATTGTATAAGTGTAGGAACAATTACAATGTTTTTAATTTAACCTAAAAATGTTCCGCATAATAGGTGGCGATACACTTAGCCATCTATAGGAGGTTATAAAAAGCCTAACAGCATTTTTTCAGACCTGAAACTGCATCTTCCAATGTAGATAACAGATGAGAAATATTTTGTTGTGGAATAGACGTACTTCATTACATTTTGCATTACTTACAGGCATAATATAAACAAAAAAAAAAAATACCTCCTGACATTGCAGATTGTAGGCTATTGCAACTCATTATCAATTAGTCAAAACATTGATGAATGATATCTGATACATTTGCAGATGTTGTAGGTATATTTCAAAATAATCCTATTTACTTATTAACGCCCTTGAAAGGCCGAGATTGAAGTACATTTGGAACAATAATTAAAGCATAGTTTTTTATAAACTATTTTGAGTGTCTATAAAAATAATATGAAATAAATAATTTTTAGAAAATGTACATCGTTGTAAACTATTAAGGTAAATGCACAAATTCTTGTTGTCAATTCGCTATTGTCAGTTTTTACAATATTTTTATTTTATACGGTTTGTTTATAAGTGACACCGTAACTACATCATCTTCTGGAGATAAATTTAAAATAAATGTATTCCTAAGACTACACTAAAACTTGCTTACTAAAAGTAATAAAGCACGAGCTCATAATTTACAGGACTAATACGAGTTCCGTTAACTATAGGTTCAAACACGTTAGAATTTTATTTTCTTTTTTAATTTCCTTATATTAAAAGAACAAATTACAGATAGTAGTTTGGGTTTTTGCAAATGGTATGTAACACAGGTATTTATTATTATTTACTATAATAAGCACATTATAGTTTATTATGTATGTTATTGTGGTATATTTGGGCCTCGATGAAGTCCATATGGTGTGTCTTCTCTTGTTGGTACCTCTTTTATTCTTCTTTCCCACAAGCTTCTATCTTGAGCTGTTCTTTTAACTTCGTTCCAACTTATTCCCCTTTTTTCTGATGCATTACAGACTTGTTCCCTCCCACTTTTCCTTGGGCGCCCTACTTTGTTTTTCCCTGGACTCTTGCCTCAAAGATTATCTTTGTCATCCTCCCGTCACCCATTCTGTGTATGTTTCTACTGGAGTTATGTCTAAATAGCTTCTAATTGTTGTATTTCTTATTCTGTCTCTGCTCGTTTTAATATCGATTCTTCTCAGAAATATCATTTCCATAGCTCCGATTTTTCTTTTGTTCCTATCTGTTATCAACCATGATTCATTGCTGTATATGAGGGTTGGCTTCACAACTTTTTTTATAAACCTCTGTTTTTATTTCCTGTGGTATTTCCTTCTTACCAAAAAGTGTCGATCTTAGTATGTTATTTATTTTTCTGCCTTCCCACTTTTTTCATTTATCTCTTCGTTTACGGTTCCTTTCTCATCTATAATCGTTCCCAGGTAGTTAAATCTCTTTACTTGTTTCAATTTTTTCCCCCAATATTAATATTGTGCTTTCTTTTTCTGTCTGCTATTATCATTGTGTTGGTCTTCTCTAGATTTATCTCCATATTTACTTTCTTTAGTTCTTTCTGGTATATTGTTGTTTCTCTGTAGTGTTTCTTCTTCTGTATCGGCTATCAGTACCAAATATTAGTTCCTGGAGATTCACTGGTTCCATTTTCCAGTTCCCTACATTCACACTTCTACATCTTCCCTTGCTCTTTTTTATGGCATCATGTATTAGGGAGAACAGCAGTGGGCTTAGGACAAACACTTTTATGATTTTGATCATGCCTTTCTCTATCCCTCTTCGCTCTAAACTCTCCCATACATCTTTTTACTCCGTTCAAAGCTTTCTTCAGGTTGATGTAGCAGGTATGTGTTTCTCTGCCTTTTTTTTGTTAGTTTTTCTCCTAGTTATCTTAGTATAAATATCAAGGTTTGGGTACTTCCATCATTCCTGAACCTGTGTTGTGAATCTTCCAGTTGGGAATCTAGTTTCTCTCTTAATCTTTGCTGTATTATTCTTGTTAGTACTTTTTCTGTCATACTTGTTGGATTATGTCTCCATAGTTTACATAGTCTTTTGTGTCACCTTTTTTATACATTGGTAATATTATTCCTACCTTCCATTCTTCTGGTATATTTTTTGTCTTTACAATATTCTTTTGTAGGTCTAGGAGACTTACCTTTCCTTTCACTCCCATAAATTTTAGCATTTCTGCGGATGATTTCATTTTGACCTGGCACTTTTTCCAGTTTCAATTTATTGATGGTTTTGTTAATTTATTCTTCTGTTATTGGTGATGTATTATTTTTGGTTATCTCAATTTCTGTTCTGTCTTTTTCTTCTTCTTGCATGGGTTCTGTTAATTCTTTGAAGTATTGCTTCTACCTTTCCATTATATCATTTCCTATTTTGTTTCTTATGTTTTTTAGTTCAGAGAGTTTTTTTCCGTCTTAGTTGCTTTAAGTGTCCCAAAGAATAGTTCTTGGTTTTCTGTGTAGTTGGCTTTCATCTTGTGGCCAAATACCTCCCATGATTTTTGCTTGGCATTTTTGATCATCTGCTTTACTACTGTTCTTGACTCTTTATATCGTTGGTAGACCTCCTATTTTGTTCTTATATATTGTTTCCACCTATTTTTCTTTTCTTTGACTTTGGACTGGATGTCTGGCGTTCACCATTGACTTCTCTTGGTGTGTGTTTTTGTTATCTTTGTTATTCCACAACTTTCTTTCACTGTCTTTAGTATATTATTCTTTTTAAAGAGTATCCACTTGTCTTCTGTCTCTATGCCTATGTAGTTAGTTGATTCGAATAGGTCTTTTATTTTTTGTTGGTATGTTGCTTTGACATCTTCCTCTTTTAACTTGTAACTTCTTACTTTTTCTATTATTAAATTTCTTCTCTTTTCCTTATTTGTATTATCTGTGGCTGTTATAATTTCCATGCATACCAAATAGTGGTCGCTGCCTATTTCTGTATGTCTGCAGACTTTTATATCGTTGATCTTTCTCCAAGTTTCTGTATTTACGATGAAGTAATCTATGAGTGACTTTTTGTTTCTACTCTACTTCTCTTGAATATTTGTGGATGTCTTTGTGTTTGAATTTTGTATTTCTTATCACTAGATTGTTTGCAATGCATATATTATCATTTCTTGTTCTCTGCTTTGATTTTCAGTATCTCTCTATTCCTCTGTTGTCGTTTCCTACACTCCCATTTATATCCCCCATTAGTATAGTATTTTGTTCCCCATTGTCTAGTACACAATGTAAGGTTTCAAAAAATTTATCTTTTTCTTCTTTTCTTGCATTATCGTTTGGTGCATGTGCAACAACTATAGTCCATGTTTCATTCTCTTCGATTTCTGTTTCAGTTCTTAATATTCTTTCATTTATATGTGATTCCTTTTGTATCTTTCTCATTTCTTCTGGTTTTATTATCAGTCCTACTCCTGCTCCTCTTTAGTTTTTTGGTTTTTACCTACTCCTGACCCATATATCCAGTATCTGTCTTTTAGTTCTTCTATTTCGTGACCTTTTTTTTTTTAGATTTCTGTAACCCCTAAGTGGTCTAAGTCCTGTGCCTTTATTTCTTCAATTAATTCGTCTTATTCTCCATGTATACTTCTTATGTTCCATGTTCCTATTTTCACTATATTTCTGTTTCTCTTGTATGATTTGTTTGGTCTTGTCTTATTCGTTGCCATTATCATTGCCTTTGTCATCTTCTGGTTTCCTGCACTGAGTTGGGTTAGTTTTTTGTCTGCCGATAGGGTCTTGTTATAGAGTGCATTTCATGCTTTTGCTTTGACCTCTTTTCTTCCTCATTTATTGTCTGTCATGGTGTAGTATTCTGTAGGCCGTTTTTATTTATTTCGTGCCATAGATGTGCAACATTATCCACTGTTATCTTTTACCTTGTTCTTTGTTTTGTCTTGTTATGTTCCTTAGTTGTTTTTCTATCTCTTTCTTGTGGGGTCAAGTTGTTTTCTATATAAATGTTGGCTCCATGTAGTTGATGTTTCTTCTCCATTATCATCTTTTTCTGGTTCCAGTTGTGCGTTTTTATCACTGTCACTTCTTTATTTATTTCATAGACTTCTTTAATGGGTTATATCTATTTTTAATTTCTCGGAGATGAATTTTTCTACCTTTTCTTTTACGTCTCTTCCGTTGACCTTGGCATTCTTTATTACTAAGTTGTTTCTCCTTTGATCTCTATCTATTTTCTTCTCTAAGTTGGCAACTTTCTTTTTTAGTAGTGTTTTTCTTGCATATTGAAAGTTATTTATTTTTATTAACAAAAGGGAATAAATAGAAACAAGCATTCATATCGTAAGCTCCTTTGATTATAAGTGGCAACACAAATAATTAAGGTTTGATTAAAGGTTTTAGTGGGTTGCTGATACATATTTGTTTACACAGATGTTGGTTGTAGTATTTATTGAATAAAGAATTTTTTAAAAGCACGGAAAATTATAAGAGAAGAAGCAATTCTTTTTCCAAGTTAGTTTTAAAGCTGTAAAGCTTTTTGAAGCTAATTATGTCACTTTTCCATTTTTTAGGAAGAAAAAGAATTGACGGATATGGAAGTATCTCTACATCGAACTCGTAGTTTACTAGGGGAAAAGGTGATACGACTCAGGCATTTAGAACAATCATTGCAGCGTGCTACAATCACAAATGATGAACAGCAAAAGCAAGATGACACTACTCTTAGTGATCTTTCATCCCACAGTGCCAGTTCTGGTATAAGTTCCACAGAATTTGCCGCCGCCGATTCACCTGCTGTTAAAAGTGCACAATTCAAAGAGTCATCCGAGATTATACAGAGTTTAGAAAATTTGAATTCAGAAATTCGAGAAATATGGGATGTATTGAATAAACAACACCAAGCGAGCAATGTGGCTAGAGGTGGATATAATATAAAGAACAAACATACAGTTTTTTAAATTAATTAAATTCTTTTTTTTTCAGTTCTCCCTCCGCTTCCACTTCTTTATCCAGATTTAGGCTGGCCTCTTCTAGCAGGTACTGCTCCAGTTCCACCCTCGATTCCAACTCTAGCAGATAGGCTACAGAATTATCGACAGCATGTTGCATTAGCTAATGCTCAAAGTACTATGGTAACGCATGACACGCAAGGGGCTACAACCACATTAGTAGAAAAAACAAGAAACCTTCGACAGTGGCTTCGGCAGACGACCGTTGATGCTGCTGTTGATGGAAGTACACCACAAGCAACTTTATAAGGATTTAGTAATGGATGAAACTTTGAAATTTAGCATTGTATATTTATATATATGTAGTTGTCTTTGTTACTGATGTTTTACAATTTAAAGACATCACTAACTTCAAATAATTTTGTCGATTAATAATGGAAGATGTATTCTGTTCATGCATTTCCCTGGTAATTGTAATTCTAAACTTCTACGATTCATATAGAGATTATGCTTTCTATCCTGCAATCAACCAGAGAAGCTACAGATAGAAGATAAATTCAGGCAATTTGGTAAATTTGCATCTTAAGCAAACTGAATCATGAAATATAGTCAAGAAACAAACTAATAACAACAGAGATTATTTCCAGTTTGTTTTGAAGTGCAAATTTAACTAAATCTAATATAATTCTGCCTAGTTCTAGTCATTGCATTACAGAGCCCATTATGACTTTGAAATACATATTATATTACGGTTACATTACTGACGTTGATATTTATAAAATTGTTTTTGATTCTCAAATTCAGATATATTCTAAAAATGAAAAAAAGTATATAATATAGCATATAATGTATGGCGGCCTTGTGGTTTCTGAAAGTAAAGGAAAAGGTACTAAATTATAAGAACGCAATTTGTATGTGATATTTTAACGTGGACGAGTTTTTAAAATTCTAACATTACTTTTTACGTTAAGCAAACGGCTCAAATTTAAAAACAAATCAACTTGTACTGTGGTTACTCTGTCTCCTCGTAAGTCATAATATTTTCATTAGCAGTAAGCAATTTTCATAACTAATATAATAGATTATCATACGTACTTAGTAATAATTCAAACACCTTGTGCCAAAACAATCTTACATTTTAACCACAGTATGTACTGTATCTTGGTCATAAGCAATGCTCCGGTTTGCTAGGCTTGTCACCAAACCCATAAAAATGCTGCAATGTAGACCACTAATTTTGTTAGAAAATGAAAAAACATAAACAGCAGAATTACACAGTTGAGGTAGCACGTTTTTTACCTGGCAGGAGGGGGGAACTTACAGTTTTTATGGGATAAATAAGAAATATCTTGTTTTATGTGTGTGTATCCCAGTCTTATGCAGTCACACTCCTTAAGGGCTGAATATGTTAATGCTGAAACCGAGTATTAAGAGGTCTCCATAACACCTTCGTAACGTCGCGAGAATGTCTTTTCGTCTGTAAGTATGACGCCTTCATAATTAAATTCTAAATGCTTCTGAGTAAATTAAAAACGCCTGGCAGCTAGAGCCCTGAATGGGCCAAAATTTTGGGATCCAAGAAAAAACCCGGTAACTTCTTGGTGGACCTGAAAAGCCTGAAGGATCAAGAGGCCCTAACAGCCCCAGTTGTGCCGATGTAGGCCTGGAAAGCCAGATCTTTAAACTGAGGCCCTGAATGATGAGAAATGACAAAAAACTGGCCAAAACCAGATAACTCTAAAATTACTTAAATATTTTGTATATAAAGTGTTATTGGTGTTTCTGCTATCCAAAATGATGTAAAAAC
The DNA here is from genome assembly GCA_011009095.1 of Ignelater luminosus. NCBI lineage: Eukaryota > Metazoa > Arthropoda > Insecta > Coleoptera > Elateridae > Ignelater > Ignelater luminosus. Next base: position 19,045 of record VTPC01007526.1, read on the forward strand.
TGTTAATTATTTCATTTATTTATTTTATTTATAGAAAAATCCAGTAGACGTTACTTACATCGATTAACTTTTTTAAGTTTAATAAATTTTGCACTTGCGTATCTAAGTCATTAACATTTTTTGTTTTATAATGCACAGTTAATGATTCAGATGTCAGCAAAAGTTATTGAAAAACATCTTCCATTGTATGTAACCTGGATGATTTCCTTGAATAGTTTTCTTGGTATTTTTGGATATGTTTCTGGGGAGCTTCTAGTGCTTCTTCTGATAAATCACCAATTGGTATTAGACATTGTTGTATAATATGTGATCCGTGAATCAAAACCTGGTGGATGCTTGGTGGCATATAATACCATGGATATAATCTATAGTTTTGTCATATCCATATAATAATTATCAAACTTCATCCGATCAATCTCGTGTCTGCTAGATATAGTGTTCAGAATTACAGCGAATCACAAAATAAGCTCTTCATCAATACCTAAAAAAATTACCAAGTATAAAAAGTATATATTATATGCAAATTGTTGTAAGATGTACTAATATTTTTTAACAAACATTTTATATATGTACCAGTTGCATTTGCTGATATGTCAGGATTTGCAAAAAATCGTCTTGCGGTATTACCATCATTTGTGGTTCCAAATCCAGGTTTCACAAAATCCATTTTGATTTAAATTTGTTTTGTATTTGTTGCTTTCGTGATTGCACAGTGATCCCATTACTACTTGTTGAACTAACCTGTATATAGAGTAAATAAACTTCTTTGGAATGAAAATACTGCAATAATAGAATAAAAATGATCAATATTTAAGATTATCCTCCAAGATTTGACATCCAATCAATAACTGACATGCAAAAGGCATTCAAAGAATTTAATATGACAGTGCAAAACTGATGAACCAAATGAAAACATATTTATCAGAATTTTCTTTCTGATTTCTAACTTTTTCCAAATTGTTTATTTCAGAACATGTAGCACTACAAATGTAACATTTCATGCTAGATGATGCAGCAATTGTGTTGCACACCTGAAGTAAAAAATATTTTTCTTACATTAAATATTGTACTTTAAAATTATGTCATAAATGTGAAATACGTTTGCCTTTCCGTCAACCATTGTCATTATTCACTGTCAAATTCTTGTGTAAATAAGGTTGTAATTCTGTAATTTGCTTGTCAATGAGAGCCTTTTCTCCGTTGCATACTTCTTTGGTTTCTGATGTCAACTGCAGTTGTATAGGTTTACAAAAGCACGTTGACGAAGGGCGAGGATTCTTCCATCAAATTTCTTCTGACTCGCAGTTTATCAATCTTTAATGCACTAAACTTGTCAATAGCATGCTCTCATCATTGCTAGTCTCTTCAGCTGATTCTTTCCACATCTGTTTATATTTTGAGTGCCCAGAGCTTCCATCGAATCCCCATTTAAAATGCAACATATAATTTTGAGATGCAAGGTTATGGGATACTTCAAATGCTTCAGAATTCTATTACATGGATCATTTAGTAAATCTTGCAATTTTACTCAACCAATGTTTCTGTAACTTTAATTTTCTCTGGATAAGCAGCTTTTTTAGCAATTAGGACACTATTGTAAAATGGATACAAATCATGGTTACAATTCAATGCTGCTTTTCGTATTGAAAGGTACTGTTGTTTTGTCAAATTGGATGTTACAATCAAAGTTAATACTTCTGATGACATTTTGAAAGGAACATTACCTTTTGTGTGTGCACTTTCTTTGCATCTAAAATTTCCTTTACTTCTTGAGAATTTCCTTTTAACAACTTTGCAGTATGGGAATTGCCTGGTTTTTTAAATTTCATAGAAGCAGCATAAGATAGTTCAGAGATAAAATGATTATCTTGTAAATCTTTATTTCTCTTCCATTTACTTCTTTCACTGTTATCCTCGAAACTTATTTTATGTCGATCACCATGCTCATTGAATACAATTGCCTTGGGTAACAATTTTACTTTTATAACATAGGGTGTTAAAAAAAAGTGTTTAAATATTTAAGGGACATATAGTACGACCAAAAACAAGTAAAAAAGTCTTAATAAACATGGGTCCGCAAATAAACCGTTTTCGAGATAAGAGCGATTTTCGTTTTTATAAATTTTTGTAGTTTTTAGTGTTTAGTGGTACAGAACACGATTATCATAGAAGATGTTGAATATGTGCTCCTTTCATTTCAACACAAAATCTACATCTTATTAAGAAGGAACTCTGTACCAAACCTCTGGTGTCTTTGTGTAGCCAGCTTAGGACTATCTGAACTTCTATCTTTAACATCAACATTTCCAGTTTCCTGATGTTTTGTAATATTAAAACCAGTTGATTTGGAAAGATTTGTCCCAACAATTGGTTGTCAGTATTTTTTGTAGTCGAAACAAATCATTTTATCTGCAATGGATGCCCATTTTACGGGTCCTCTCCTGAATGTTTGGGAATAGGCAACACTTCTTACAATTCAGAGCCGGCTTTTTTTAAAAAAGTTCAACCTTTGTTAATTGAACCGTAGTTTGCTGTGAATTTAAAACTGACAAGTCAACTGTTTAACATGTCTTGATAAATCTCTTACTACAGGTAAAGGGATTATAAGTGCTTCATACTTCTAATTGCTTGCTTTAAGAATATCAATTCTGCATTTTTCTTGATAATAGCTTTTTCATTCTTTACTCTCTAGTAGGGACCAAAAAGCTTTTGTGCCCCTCCCCCTGTAGATCCGCCACTTGCTTCTTTTAGCATAAATATTTAAGAAAAATAATACAATTTTTCATTGTGGAAATGCATATTTTTAAAACGAAACTTAACATTTTATTATTACATAAATAATAAAGTCATAACAGTAAAAGGTTGTTTGAAATTGAACTTTTTGGAAAGTTTACGTACAGGTTTAGCAGAATCTTTCTCTTTTTAACTTTAAACATTTCACTAAATGGTTAATTCAAAAGCAGTTTACAATTACTGACAATATGTATTCGCAGCATTGCCTGACTAGCCATTTTGAGGATTTGGCAACAAGCCGAGTAAACTGAAGCATTGCTTATGACCAAGGTAATACTACACACCTATTTAAAATGACAACTAAAAGATATTATTCAGTTATTCATGAATACTATCTTGGAATTCAAACACCTCCATCTTTAAAATTTAAGTACACAAATGCCCCTCATCTCAAATTGTCTTTCATTTATAAACACCCGTCCATTACGTTCTAGTCTATTATTTATTTATAAGTAAGGAACACACTCATTAAAGATGTATGCAAGTAGGAAGATCATAATGTAAATGTAGAAGTGCAGAGCACAACTTGTCAAAGACTTTCACAAACGGTAATGTAACGGAAAAATTATTAAATAAAAGTTGGAATACTTAAATAATATTTTATTTTAGAAAAAATTCATTAATTACAAAGTAAGAACCGCTGCTTTAACTTGTTTACGTTCCTTAGCCTTAATTTGTGCTGCAATACGATCTAAATCCCTTCGTCCTTGTTGTGTTAGTTTACGTCCACCATCGGGAGATTTTTCAATCAATTTCAAGGCTTCTAGACTTTGTAATGCTTTACGTGCAACACTACCACCTGATCTGCAGAAGTGTGATGGTAAAGTTCCATTACGCTTGCGGCTACCAAAGATCTTGGTAACAGTTCCTACACCAATAGGTGAACGAATGTAAATGTGCCTTACTAAAGCGGCACAACGGATGTAGTACCAATCAGGATCATATGGTGCTAATTCCTTAGAACGGGAAGTCTTGACAAGATCTACCCATTCAGGTACCTTTAGTTTACCAGTTCTACAAAAACAACATGTTAGTATCAAAAAGTGAGGTTAGTAATAATTATTCAACTTACTTTTTCAAGAATGAGGCAAAAGCCTTAACGAATTTGTGTTGATCCACGTCTTTTAAAGTAACAGACGGCATTTTCTGTAACAAAATAATTCGATTTAATTAAAAGCCTGTAAATAATACACGTGTTCCCGTAAATACTAGCAGGTTCGGATGGACACAATTTATGTTGACAAAAAGGAGTAAGAAATGAAATTATATTTGATAGCTAATAATATTATCAATAATTTAGTAATACACATACATTTTATATTTGAAAATGTAAAGAAAACGAACTAAAATACTACAAAATGTAACAATTATAACTTACCACTTGCTTTAACTGTCACACAAAACGGAAAAGGAACTCAAGGTTGTGGTGACAGTACTGGTAGTGGAAGAATATGGAGGGATATTTAAAATTCAAAAAGTTGAATTGAAGAAATTTAAAGTAAAAATATTAGTAGTTTTCATCTTTTATATCATTTGATATAGGCAGATTACTAGATTTAAGTTAAAAACGTATTCGGTATATAATAAATTATGATACAAATTAGAGATAAAAATACGAATAAATTTAAAAAAACTCACGTGATTGCTAACGCTATTATGATTGGTGTGACGTCACCCACCCCGCAAGCAGTTACTTTTGTTTTCTATATTCCGTCATCTGTCATTCATCGGTCATCTTATCATCTATTGCTCTATAAAAGGTTATGTCAAATTCTTGTTTAACTTACATCCGTTTATTTTTCACAAATTTTATGCAAGATCTATAAATAAATAAAGCAATTGTTCTGTCGTTACGTTATGAAATTTTATTCCCAGAAAATTATTATGGATTTGAATTAGTGCTTGGTGAACTATATACACTTTCTTGTTTGTTAAAGGGATCAGAACACAAAAAACAAGTTTGTCTCTAATTGAAGTCCTCAGGTATTTGTATTTGTGTTTAATTTTTCGGAAGTTTATCTAATACGATAAGGAAGTTATGATTTATCGGCAATAATTCAGATGTGTATATGACGTCAATGTGCAGACCGGCCGTGACAATTGTTCGAGTTTTGTTATATGCATTGCGTTCACATTCAGTACAGTATTCTATATCACGTTTAAAACTTAATTTTGAAATGCCGGGTTGCAGCGCGTACGGTTGTAAAAATTATTCAGGTAATAAAAGCAATCGAAAAAATGGAATATTTTTTTATAAATTCCCAAACAAAAATCGTTTTCCAAAACAATTTGAAAAATGGTCGGAATACTGTAAAAGAAAACAATTTAACCCTACTGCTAACAGCCATCTTTGTTCCAAACACTTTAAAGAATCTGATCTCAATCAGTCGCGATTATTACAATTGAAATTAATGCCTAATGAAAAATTATGGGGACCTCGGTTAAAAAGTGGTGCTGTACCTTCAGTAAAGTTGTTAACCTCAGAAATAAATATTGAGACAGGAAATTCACTGGAAAATAGTAAGAGTTCAAGAAAATGCAGGCACGAGGGTAAACAAACAGAAATAAATATTGAAACAGGTAGTTCATCGGAAAATAGTAAGAGGTCAAGAAAATGCAGGTACAAGGCTAAACAAACAGAAATAAATATTGAAAGAGGAAGTTCATCGGAAAATAGTAAGAGGTCAAGAAAATGCAGGTACAAGGCTAAACAACATGAAAAGTTTGTTGAAGAAATTTCAGTGGCTAGTGTAAAAGAAGATTGTACAGTAGAAGAAACACAGACTTGTAAAATGGAAATTGAAGAAATTTCGATATCAGATACTAATAAAAGTGTACAGTGTGAACTTGGATGTGAGATATTTAGACGTTTTAAATAATCTGCTCATGAACATGAAAATCTGTGTAATAGTGATAATGAAATGTTAAATAATAGTTTTAATAGTAACAGATGATATGGCAATGCATTCAGGCAATAAGAATAATGAAACCAACAAAGAGTATTATTTTGTTGCTTGGAGCTGTTGAGCGCAACTTTTTGAAATATGCAATGCATATGGTGTACAATTGGGGACAGTGAATTTTGTCCATCTAAACATTACATTGAATGCTTATGTCCACTTGCTAAGACTCTCTCAAGATTAAGATAATTTCTGTTTTCTTAAACTTTTCTGATAGCCATAAAGTAGATATTTAACCCATTTAATTTAAGAACACCAAAAACATTCAAATAAAATTTTTATAAAACTTTGCATTTATTTTTATCTATTAGTTTTAATTAAATTGGCTATCAGCAATCCTTTAGGTTTCGAAAATGTCTGTTAAAACTCTTTAAATTATGTGTAATATACTTCAATATACGATAAATTATATGAAGTAGATACGCATTACTACTCATTCAATCCTATTATGTTTTCTGTATTAAGGAATTAAAATTTTTTGCCTTAAAGAGATAACTAATACATTACATAGTGTTATGATATGGAGAGCTCTTTTTCTCAGGGTCCTTATTTTTCTTCGTTTGGTTCTTAATTTTTTTATTAAAACGCTATTTTTTTGACAATATTAATTTATTTATTTTACTGTCATTACATTTTTTTCAAAACCAAAAAACAAAATTTTTTTTATACTCTCTGTTTTTTATCATTTTCAAATATCACTACATTTTTAATATCCTCACATTTACATTTTTAATATCATCACAATAGGTTAGTTTGACAAGAATTTCTTAATGATAAGAAAAGATAAATACCTATACAGTTGATTTAAATTATTAGTTTCTATTATGTATTATTAGGTGTTTAGTAATCACAATGAAACACTAGCTGCTGGATCGACACAATAATAAAGAAACTATCTTGAAACCTCTGCATTAATCGCAGTGAATAATTTTCTACCCTTATGACACATATTCATCATTACTATGATCATAAACTTTTTACCGTCAAATGACAAAGATCTATTAAACCATAAAAACTTTTATGTTCCTTATCTGCTCAATTTCTTAGGCTACGTGAATAGTAGAACTGTGAGTCAACAGTCAAGCAATGAGTAGAGCAGAGCATTGAAATTTAACATGTTTTTACAAGTTGAGATGTGCATAGTTAAGAACTGGATTGTTGCACTTCTGATATAGCAGCAAGTCAAGCCGCGAAATGAAATTTCTATTTTGCTAATTAAATTTTCTATATTCAGCAAAATTTAATTAGCATAGTTTTTATTTGCAAGTCACAACTGATACATTCTAGATAAACTGTGAGATGAAATGGCAAAAGAAATGAAATCTTTGAGTAAGTAGAAAGGCAAATTTTATTTTAATTTTAATACATTGTTTAATACAAAAGTAAATTATAATACATGTAAAATAAAACTTTAGTTTCAGCTTATATTAAAATTTTATATTCCATTTCTACAAACAAAACTTGTGAATGCATTTCTGATTGTTTTTGCTTGTTCAGTTAGTGTTATGATTCGTCGCTCCATTTAATGAAATTATGTCCTGTATTCAAATTAACCCTTTTAAGCTCATACCGTTCTATATCAATAACAGTATTATGTAGAACACAAATATACTTTATGATTTTGCCTGTTGTTTTTAGTTGTTTTCCATAATAATGCACCATTTGGTGTTTAATATGCCAAAAGTGCATTCTGCACAATGCCTTGCTTTTGAAAGACACATATATCAAAATACCTCTTTTCTTGATCAAACTGACTTCTATTATAGAGTGTCAAAAGATTCCTCATTAAATAATATTTGTAGATCGTAAAACTATCTGTTGAAACATTTAGGGTGCCGTTTTGTAATGAGTGAAATAATGCAGATGACTTGAATATGTCGCCATCACTCTGCTTCCTGTAGCCCCCTACCTCAATTATAACGAACTTATAAAAGCTCTCAGCTACTGCTTGAAGCATAGTTGAGAAAAAGTTTATGTAATTATAAAACATTATACCTGATGAAATAGGACATTTTATTCAAATGTGTTTTCCATCAATTGCCCTGATGCAATTTGGAAAGTTCCATACTGAATAGAAATCTCCAGAGGTTACAGGGCATCCTATAAGTACTTCAGTGGTTTCCTTAATAATCAAGGCAACTGTTGAAAATCCCACATGAAATTGAAATGCTAGGCTGCTCTTGTGGCCAAATATTTGAAAAAATTATTATACTAAATGCTTATTTGTGATTTTAATGAACAATAGGTAGTAATGAATGATAAACAGATAATGCAAAAGAACTGTCAGTAGCTCAACCATGGATTTTGATTTATATGATGTGCTTGTAGTACTAAACAAATAAGTTCAAGTTTCATATATAGGCATATTGAAAATGAGGTCATGGGGGATGTCAATCAATCGGGCTTGACGAGAAGATCAGATAGTACCTGTTCCAGGTGACGGAAATGAATGGTTCAAAGGTTAGGACCATTTCTGTAAACTGACCGTACCTACATATTAGTTGTTTCTTTATTGTTAGCTATTACTGTTCTTACTATAAAACCTAGCTATATTATATCAAAATAAATAAAATAAATAGATATAGATAAAATTAAATTTTATTTAAATTTATTTTTAAAAAAATGTTTAGAAAATATTATTTTGATACGATCTAAGGGTATACCGAAAAATATTGTATTTGTATATGATAAAATAATGTTTTCTTTATTTTCGTACAGGTACACATAGAATTACAGTGCACATTATATGGATATACAGACTGGAAAAAAAACCATATTACCACACTACTACCTATAATATGTTATAAGTTCGTAAACTAAAATAGTCTTTTGCAAACAAGCTTGTTAAATTTTCCTTTTACAGAGTTTTCTTATTTCTCTTGATAGCTTCTAGTATATAAGGAGGATTCCTAAGTTGAATATTGCGCGTATATCGCAGATCAATTAATTTGGGTAACAAACAGTCGGTATAAAATCTGGTTAGCTAAGGTTCTATTTCAATTATCCAGAACCTGTCGTCTTGTGTCTTCTTGTAATATGCAGTTGGCCTTGAATTTGACAAAACCAAGTATGTTTTATTAATTATTAATAACAGGACTTTGTTTTTTGTAGATTTTCCAGAATCTTAATATTCTAACATCCTCCCTCAAACCAGACGAAATTTCTAAACATGTCCTTTAACTTAATCTTAACATTTTAACTAAATTAACAAATTTTTCACGACACAAGACTTAGTAAAAATATCTGCCAACTGATCATGTGTACTAACATTGTAAAATGAAATTTAACGTCAACATGTTTACATCTTTTGTTATTTTTACAGTGTGTGTGTGTTTTAGGAGGCAAATACAAGAATACTTTTTAACGAACTCCGAAGGAGTCGTTACTGAATTTGCGAAGTCTGTTTGTCTGTCTGTCTGTGTCTGTATGAATGTCTGTCCGCATTTTTTGTCAAATTTTGAAATTTTAACATCAGATTTGGATTCTACATCAAAAACTAAAGACCACGTAGTATCTTTGTTTTTGATAACTCTTTGGGAACATGGTCAAAATGGTCTTCGAAAATTGGAAAAATCTTCAAAATTTTTTTCCTTTATAAAATCGTATTCTACATCAAAAAATAAGACAAACGTGTGCTTTTAGTTTTTGATGTCACTTCGGGAACATGGTCAAAATGGCCGCCAAAATTTGAAAAAAATAACAAAACAGGAGTTCGTTGTGGTTATGCTTTGCATTCCCAGATGTTTTATCCTAAATTAAATAGGAAAGGGAAATGTTACCAATTTTCAGGAAAAATACAGGGGCGTAGGCTTTATATCTAGGGAGAAAGTTCAGAACCCCCTGTATCTAAGCCACTGGATTTAATTTTTCATCAAGTGATATAACCTTGGACCAAAAATGGAAAAGAAATTACAACGCATAACAAAATTATAACGAAAAACCAATTTCTTTTTATAAATTTTAACGTCCTGTATCTCGTAAGGGGTACATTTTAGGACACTTGTTTATATGAACTTTTTACTTATAATTAACCCAGGAATTATTTATTAAATTTTTTTACCATCATTAGGAAACACCCTGTATGGTAAGATAAGATGCTGCGCACATTTTTATGTTGTCTCACTTCCATTTATTGTACTGCAAGCAAAGCAATGAAAAGGACAGAGTATTTCTAGCACCCGAAAGCAATCGCATTTTAAGCAGTAGCGGCTCGTGTTATTGTGCGGTGGTAGAGCTACGGCTTTGCGGTTCAATGTGGGGGGGGGGGGTTTATAAAAATTTTTAAGTACAACATTGCAAATCTTTTTTTTGGAATAAACATTTCTGTTAAATTTTCTGATTTGTCCTTTAAAATTGGATTTCGAAGTGGAGACACCCTGTGTTTTCGAAATATCTAAATCCGGCAGAGGTCTTCCGAGTTCTTTTATTTCGATCTTTTCTTCTTTATGGTGGGCAAGACTCAGCTACAGAGGCTGCAAAGGCTACAAAACCGCGGAATGCGTGTCATTACAAGGTCTAATAAATATACACCCAGGGCCGGCTGGAAGTTTTGCGGGACCCAGGGCAGCAACACTTTGCAGAGCCCTTAAAATACAAAAAAGAAGAAACACACTGCTTTTGCAGACAGCATAATTCGTTTATTTTAAATATTTAGAAGAAATCAGAAATTTTATTTATTCTGAACTATCGATACAAAGAATTAATTTTTTCCCCTCAAGGCGCGAGGCCCCAGCAAGAGCGGGGCCCTGGGCAGCTGCCCCGCAAGCCCGGCTCTTCAGCCGGCCCTGTACACACCAATTGAACACTTACATAATACTTTGAATTTCATACCGGTACGATGAAGAATTATTCAAAATCTTCTAATTTTTATTTATAAGGTTATTAAGAAAAAAGCACCGACATATTTCAATGACGTTTTTATACAAAACAATGAAATATATCAGTACGGAACTAGAACGGCTACAGATTATCGAATAACATATGTTAGGAACAAAACTACATGCCAATCAGTTTTTGAAAAAGGAATTCAGATATTTAATAGGTTGGCAGATGCAACACGAAATGCACCCAATGTTAAACAGTTCAGAAATAACATCAAAAACCTCGACTGTGATATGCTTTAAGTGCTAGGTCTTTAATGTCATTATTGTAAATGTTTACTGTATTCCAATTGTTATTAATGTGTACAATATTTTACTAAATTACTTTTAATTTTATATTTATATTTATTATTATACAGTTTGTCTTAGGCTACTAGGAACATAGCCGCTATTGTTGTATACGTATCCAAGGTTATGAAACAATCGTACAAAGCTCGTACTGTAAGAAAACCATAGAAACCAACTAAGAATTAAAGAAACTCGTATTAAAAGCATTTTAATAATCTGAGATCATTTAATAACTGCAGAATACAAAAAGTAAGTATTTACAATAAAACAAACCTTTCAGTAATTCTAAATTATTTAACTCTCCCAAAAATACGAATATTTATAATTAACGCTCACATAAGACACCTGCCTAAGGCAAACAATAGCCCATGCAATCGTAAAATCTTTGTCTAACATTTCTTAATGTGATAGAAGGAGTGACAGAGTTAATAGCTTGGATAATTTTTTCTCTGAGCTTTTCCAATGCATGCGCTCTCGTTTCTTCTTGGCGATAAATAACATTTTTAATATGCCCCCATAAAAGAAGTCATTTACCAATAAATCAGGCGACCTTGGCGGCCAACTGATCCTTCTTCTATGACTTGTTAAGCGGTTAGGAAAAGTATTATTTAAAAATTTCTGTACTTCCGCAGTATTATGAGCGGAACCATCTCTATAACCGTTTCGCAGTAATCCATTCTTCTCATTTGATCTTCAGGAAATAATTGTTGAGTTTTCTCAATTTTGAAACATTTATAATTGTTTTCTTTCAAAATTTTGCAAACAGTATCTTTACTAATGTTTAAAACCTCACAAACTTGCCTAATTGCAGCACATACAGTTACTTGCTGATTTTCTTCCTGCTCCGTTTTGTCACGAACAGTTCTATTTTTATGAAGTTTTGGTGAAACGCACCCAAACCTTTCAAAATTCAAAATCATTTTGCCAATGGTTGTAACCGACGACGGTGGAGGTCGGTTTTCAAACACATTAGCGAATAAATTGGTTATGTCAGGATAAGAATTTCCCAAATAATGCTATTTTACAACTTGTAGTTTTTCTGGAATTCAATAAACATCCATTTTTCTTGAAAAATCAAATAAAAAATTTAATAACAACGATAACACAAGCATAGATAGTAACAAAATCAAACTGTCAAAATTTTCAGATTGACATATCCTCATGATATTATTCTTTTTAAATTTAGTCAAGGGTACCTACTAGTTTTGTAATTTTTATTAAAACAATCATATTAAAATAGCAAGTTTGCGTTATCTAGACTACGTAAGACAAGACAAGCTGTATTTTATTTTTAGTGCTTTTATTGTTAACGATTGGTCCATAACCTTGGATATATATGCAACAATAGTGGCTATGTTCCTAGTAGCCTAAGACAAACTGTATATTCACACTTCACGTCAAGTTTTAAAACGGACGTAGCGTAACGTAACACCTGCACCGTGTAGGAGTCACTTGTAGTTTGGCTCAACCATTTCGCTAACTCGGAACACCCTCCCTCACTCGCCAGCCCCCGCTGAAGTCCATAGCCGCTTAAACGCATTGGAGCCACACTTTGACTGGCATCAAACTTTTATTTTTATCATTTTGTACGCACGGTGTTCACTTGTACAGTATATTTATATTTATAAAATAGCAATTTTTAATTTTTTAATCTTTGGTAAAGTTCATACTTTAAAGGAGAAAATTTTAAGAGTATAAATTATTTTCTCAAATTGGAAAACGAAATGCCTTTGTGGTGGTGCCATGGCTTCTTGGCTCCTTATAACGGGCCGCCACTGATTTTAAGGCAATTTTAAGATGCGTTTTTGCGATAGCTTTGACTCACAGAGTATCGAATTCAAGAATTGCATTTTAATTCGACAGAGTGCCATAGTTGGTCAGTAATGTCAGTAATTTGACATATTTTATCAATGAACTCCGATAGGAGTCGTTATTGAATTTGCAGTTTGTCTGTCCGCATTTTTTTTTAAATTTTGAAATTTTGACTTCAGATTTGGATTCTACATCAAAAACTAAAGACGACGTTTGTTTATTGATATCTTTTTGGGAACGGGTCAAATAAATGATCGCTGAAATTCTAAGAATTCTCATTTTTTTAGTTTAGAATCGTATTCTACATCAAGAAAATAAAGGTCTGTTCCTTTGCTTGCTCAATTTGCTTCAAGCAGAGACAGTCGAGCATTGTCACGTGACTAAAGAGAGCAGGTTCAAGCAGTAATGTGCGTGTCAACAATGTCGACGTCAACAATTCATTGTTGACATGACCTTATTGATGTCAATTTGTTTTTTCAATTAATAAAATCTTTTGCATTAAGATACCTATGTATACTAACTGTCACATTGCTAGAATTGCCCCCACCACAGTTTATACCTTACAGAATCAGTTGGATCACTTCCCCTACATTTTGTCTTCCACTTCAAGAAACTCGCGGTCTATGCGCAGAGCACTATTTTCTGTCCAGAAGTAGGGGGATGAAAAACCTAACCTTAACCTTCAAAGAAATAATCTCATAAAAGATTGTATTATTTAAATGAAATCAACTTGCATATTCTGTAAGTGAATTAGTGAAATTGTTGAGTGTTGGTAAGTTACATTAGTTGTGAAATTTGAATATCAACTGCATATATAACCTCCCCTACAAGCGCGCGGTCTACAGTTTAGCGTGCGCAGACCCAAAAACCAGGAACACGAAAAATCAAAAGAACAGCTCTGAGTGATCTAACTGATTCTGTAAGGTATAAACTGTGTCCCCACATATCCGAACTAAAAATCTTAGTATGGGCATATGGAGCTATGAGTAAACATACTTGTAATTTTACTGATTTCATGGAAATAAGAATAAATACATAGGATTTAGTTTTTTAATGCCATTTTATTTAAATAATATTTTGGTTTTTCTTTTCCATCTTCAGTTACTGTCACAGTCTTTTATAACTGAAAACCCAATTCATCAAAATTCTTATTCTTGGGCCTTTCAGCCGTTTTGATTCTTGAATTGTCTTGAGCATCTTATTAATGATCTTATTAGACATTTTAGCTTATTTTAGCACCTGTGTTTACAGGTTAGGTTTAACGAAAAATGTGCAGAATCCTACTTTATTTGCAAAGTTGACACATTGTCGACATTGTTGACATTTTTGACGTGAAAAATCAATTGTTGACAAATTGTTGATACAAAAATGTCAACAATCATTGTTGATGTGTCAACGCACATCACTGGGTTCAAGCACTTGACTCCATTTTAAGCAAACGAATGACTTTTTTAAAAACGGCAAAATAATCTGCTATTTCTAACCTAAAAACGAGTTCTTATTATATTAAACCTTTTTAGATTTTAAAAGTACCTAAATTATTAATTATTATATTGTAAAATATAGAAAGACAATGATTAAAAGGTGTCTTGCCAATGGTCTCACTACCCGTAAGCCTGGTCGAGAAAAATAGGGTTCGGTAAATTAAATTAAATAAAAGCGTACTAATTTTATAATGCTTTTAATCTTCAACTAAAACCACTAATATCTTAAACGGATGTGAAAAAGAATTACAACATTATACAACGAAAGCTGGAGCACAACTCCGCTATTTTATTTCGTCCTCAAATAAAATAATAACAAGACATCGTCATGCCTAATAAAAATATCGTAAAACTAAAAAATGAATTTTATAGACTTAATATTTTCTGAAGTATATGAGCTCATGGTTTAGTCATTACAATCAAAAATTATCGCTGATTCCTAACAAAAGGTCTAACTGTAGAAGAAATTGCTAGATAATGAAATACACCAAGAATTAGATATTCTTCTTTTATTTCCGTATGTTACTTAACAGATTCATCTAAAATGTAATAATTATCTTGAACATCTCATAAACTTGCAGCCATTATCACCATTTTAGCAACCTTTTACAGTTACCAACAGTTACTGTTAGAGAATAGCAGTTATGTTTTCCGCGATATATTTACGGTCATGTTTTACTGCTACAATGTTCTGCTGCTCAACTTGCTCCACCTTGGGAGATCGAGCAACTTTTCTTTGCTCGACGTGATCTAGAGTTAATTGCTCGACGCAAACGAACAATTTTCGAGCAGTTGCTCTGACGCAAACGAACGCCTATAAGGTGTTGCTCAAATTGCTATAATGTGATTAGAGCAAGCAAACGAACGGACCTTAGGAGATTTGATATCACCTCGGGAACATGGACAAAATGGCCGCCAAAATTTGAAAATTTTTTCAAATTGTTGCTTGTTGTAGTTATGCCTTGCATTCCCAGATGTTTTTATTTATTATAAGTATACACGATTTCTACGACTTTATTTTTACAATTTTATACTGGAAATGGAAAGAAATTAAAACCCAGTTGTATATTTGAGGACTTTCCACCAACGTCGCGTTGGTCGGCACGATGCGTGAGCTAGTGCAGCGACTGAGAGAGGTAGCTACAACGTACCGACTGCTCCAAATTTTATTGTGCTATTGCTATACGGGTATAAATTATCTCATTAAAGATTTATTTATGCATATTTGCAGCAGCTTCTTTTAGCCGCTGCACTAAAATGAAATATGTTAAATTAGAAGTTACTGACATTAAACAACTTAATTTTTAGAACGGATGTAAAAAACAATATATTGGGTGGTAAACACACACATAGCCATAATTTGGCTTTAGCATTACAATTGCCGCAAGTAACATATATAACCTTTCACAATTGAGTAAACCTTGCGTAAAAAATCCTTTATAATGTACTAAACTGAATATTAACAGCGAGAAACGAGAGTGGCACCATCTACAACTTGTATCTTTTACTGAAAAGCACATTACAGGTATTTGCCAGTGGTAAAAAATTGATTTAATATGAATTTAAAATACAATTTTAAAATTAATTGAAATCAAAATAGTTTTAAGTAATTAATTTAAGCTTGTAATGTTTGTAATACTCTTCTTAATATCCTGTATTTGAATATAAATCGAAAAATAACTCTAACCTAACCAGATGTAAGAGTGCAGAACTGGCCTGGTAAGGGGTAGGTAGATACATAATATATACTTGGTATCAAAAGAAGTTTCTTTTAGAAAATTAGCAAATTTAATGAACAGCAATATTATACAGTAACATAGAATATAAATAATAAAAACTTTATTCATCTTTGCCACATGGAGGGCAGACAATAGAAATATTACTTAAAAACATTGTGAAATTTGTTTCCAAATTATTAAAACTCATCCGCCTATAAAGAAAAGCATTTAAGTATAGGAATAAAAAAAAGAATTCTTTGTTTCTTTGGAGTAATTTACATTTAACTTGTGCCCATAAACCTTCTATATTGTTGCTGTGACAACCAGTATGACTATCCTTAAAGGTAACAGAATGATTTACAGTTAAATGTTTGAAACCTTCACTTTCTAAACAGTTATACGCTTTCCAACAATCAGAATATATTATAGTTCCTGGCAAAATCTTTTCTTTAATGATGGCTATTAAAACTTCAGAATTTCAATTTTAAACTGGTACCAAAAACAATCTTTAGTTTCTTTGCATATCCCTCCAAACACCCACTGCCCATCTAAACGTTTACCTCTATTATATTTTCGTTTTCCAAATTTAGATTCATCAGTTTCAACAATTTTTCCAACACCACCAATTTTAATATCCTCTGAATCAAAATTTCAATACATACTTGCTCCACAAAAATTAAACCAATCCACTACAGTTGTTTCAGATACTTTTATCTCAAAAGCAATAATCTTCTGTGAGTACTCATAAACCCACATATAAATTAATAATAGAATTTTTTTAATAGTTAATTTAGAGTTTTCGAACCATAAGTCCCTTTTCTTAAGTTCTTGAAAATTTATGTTTTTCTTTTTGACTTTGATATCAGTAACAGTTTGAGGCTTATGAGATTTTTTAATTTATGTATTACAAAGATGCTCCTAGACAGTTTACTAGCTAAATGATCAATGTGACCCTGCCAGCTGAGCTTATATCATCAAGAGCGAGAACTAAAAGCTTTAGTGTTTCCATTGGACAAAGCTGAATGAGTAGAAATGATCAAACTTTGATACTTATCTTCTTTCATCTTGAGTTTATTAGTCGTGAACCAATTCATTTTGTAAGATGGTCATACTTTTATTGGTGTTCAAAAAGGTACTGTCGTCAACAAACATGTAACAACAGAGATTGTTGGTATAAATAATAAAAAGAATAGCCTCCAGGACAAAACTTTGGGATATTCCATAACTGACCTTCATTTGTTGCGATGATGCATATTGTTGGAATGAACAAACCGTATCCTGTTTTGTAGATATGGGCGGGTAAACAGTTTTAAAGGCGTACCTCTTATGCTATATAGTGATTTAGCTCGTGGGAGCTGCAATCAAAGCCTTGGTGAGGTCACAAAGTGAGATAAGAGAACGTCTCACCTCCTCAAGGTTCCCCAACTACATCACTTACTAATTTAAATATAGCCTTAATGGTTGATGAATACTTCCTGAACCCAAACTGTTCAAAATATCTGACTAATTTATTCTTTATAATAATCTCAAAAATCTTTTCCAAAACTGGGATGATGGAAATGGGCCTATAATTATTAATTGATTCTGGTTCCCCTTTTTGAAGATAGGCAAAACCTTACTTACAAGGAGATGACACAGTGAGTCCGTCACGGATCTTGATGGAATTTTTACTGGCGATTCTATATTGAAAATAAGTTGACACGTATTTTGCTGTTTGTCTAAATGGGCCCTTCTGGCCTTGCAAAAAATATTAAAGGTCGGAAAATGGATAAAAATGGCTTTTACGAAGCTGGCGCTATTCCCAGCTGTCATAAACGATGTCATTGAAACTTTTATGGGTGTTTTTACATCGAAAAATATTAGACCTGTGTATAGAGGTTTTCCAATATACGCCCTGATATGCAACTAACTCATTTGAATCTCCAAAATTGGCCGACCTCCTCTGAGGTTATTATAGTCACCACCGGTTATCATGGTATCGTAAGAAAAAGTAAATAGAAGGGTCGAATAATATTATAAGTACTTGGATTTATGAAAGCATAAACTACTATCACTATCTTAAAGTGCACTCGTACTGCAACACATTTATCTGCTACGATGCTACTGATCTTTAACGTTATCGTTATTGCTACTGTCTCCTTCGTCTTTGGTGATTTGATCGCCACATGTTTTGTTTAAGTTTATAATTTCACTGTATTTTAATGCGGCTTGTGTTTGTAAAATTGCAGTTTGTTGCTCAGTTATTGCTGTATACATTTATTTGGTTGTCCTTGATCCATAATTTCATCTGAGTTTTTACTGTATACTCTTGCATGCATATTCTTCATGTTGCTATCACCTATCTTACTTCTGCAGAATTGTTATCACAAGTACTAGCAACAGTATTATCTTTATCACCACATGAAAATTGCGTTTTATTGTTAGCAATTGACAAAATGTTATGAATTTTTAAAAGAATTATTTGTTCTTGAAGAGATGTAATTATGATCTCTTTATCTTTTACGGTTTGTTTTAGCAACTTGCTTTCCACTTTTAAAGTGTGAAATTCTATTTCGGACACATTATCATTAGCAAACAGCACTGTAAATTTTCCAGCGCATTATCTTTTAATTTAAATCATTTTTTTGCACAACTTTTGTGAAACTTGCTTTTACACTTGCAACATGTAACTTTTGTTTGGGCTACGTTACTATTACACAAGCCGCATGGCATCATGAAGAAAGCAAACACAACACTTCTTTTCACCTTGACATCCAGTATAATAGATTGCTAAAGTCACAAAATCTTTTTTATCCAATCTCACAGTATAATAAAAAAATGTGCATATTCTGCATTGCCTATTAAGCTGTTACTTAAATTATTTGACAAAAAACAGGTACTATATCATACAGAACTCGCACAGACCAAGGACTACAGCTGCTACCACTAATTCAGAATTATTTCATTTCAACTTATAACAATATCACAAAGTAAACATATTAATAAAAAACGATCATACATTAAATATAACAAAATCTTTATTTATAACACTTAAGAAGCCTTGACAGTTTCTTTTTTGGAATTTTTTAGTTTTCTTTTTTTCTTATATGATTTCTTCTTTGCTTGATACTTCTTTAATAATTTAGCTTCCTCTTCATCTGGATCCAAACCTTCCAATATCCACTTTTTTCTCAAATTAATCATTTTCTTCTCATAAAAATCTTTTTCATCCAATTTTATATGGGCTTCACTTTCCGTAACAGAGATCTGCGTAAATATTTTCCCTACTTCGCTATCTACAATAATAAGTCAAGTGTAAAGATTAAAAACTAAAAATTGTTTAGTAACTCACCATCAATTTTATACTCTGTGAGCTTAACTTGAATATGTTTCTCAATAGCTTGAAGTTGTTTAATATCGTAGGGACTGACTAAAGTAATAGCCATACCACCTCTTCCAGCTCTGGCAGTTCTTCCGACCCTATGAATATATTCTTTAGGTACTTTTGGGACATTATGGTTAATAACTAGTTGAACCGTTGGAATATCAAGACCTCGACTGGCTACATCAGTAGCTATTAACATTCTTACAGTATTAGATTTAAATCTAGCAAGAGCAGCTAGCCTCTGTTGTTGTGAAATCATAGCATGTAATGCCACATTCTCAAAACCCACTTCGTTTAACATCATGGATAGTATTTGGCATTTTCTGAAACATCACAAAGCATTATTAACAAAATCAATACGCTACCTTAAATCTTACTTGCAAGTATCAGTAAATATCATAATGTTTCCATCACTATTACTGCTTCTAAATGTTCTAATTGTTTCAACAAGATAAGCATCCCGAACATCATGTGGTGTGAGCACGTAATGCTGTTCCAATTCTTCTACTGTTGCAATTTCTGCTGGTTGTTCATACACTACCACATCTGTTTCTGTAACTTCTTTCAATTTTTGCAAAGTATCTGTTACAGTAGCTGAGAAGAACAAACACTGCTTCTTTTTAGGTAACACTTTGAATATTGTACCGATTTGTCCATCAAACTGTCCCCCTAATAAGCGATCTGCTTCATCAAGAACCAAAAATTTGATTCGTGCCAAACTAAATGTGTTACAACTCTCAATATGATCAGCAAGTCTACCAGGCGTTGCAACAACAATATGCGGTCTCTTTGCTAATTCTTTCCCTTGTGTTACCATATCCATTCCACCAACAATCACACAATGTTTAAGATTTATTGGTTTTCCAATAACAGCAAATTGGTCCGCAATTTGAAATGCTAATTCACGTGTTGGAGTTATTATCAAAGCGTAAATACCATATGGATCTTCGCATAACTGTTGCAATATTGGTAAAGCAAATGCTAAAGTCTTTCCGCTACCTGTTTTTGCTGCTCCTATAACGTCTTTACCTTCCAATATTGCAGGAATGCAATTCGTTTGAATAGGTGTTGGAACTTTGATGCCTACAACATGTTACAAATGTGATAAATTTTATAATTAATAAATGCTTCTAGTTTCTACCTATTGAAGTACACTGTCGGATAAGCCATGGATTTAAATTTAAATCTGCAAATGCTTTACTTGTTTTTTCAGACATAACAGATTTAAGATTGAATATATTCAAAAAAGACGACAAGAAAAGTAAAGCAGGATTATCATAACCTCTTATTTACAGCCAAAGAAAACATCTGTCAACTTATTAGGAATCGTAAGCTGGCAACACTGATTTCTATTCAGGGTAGCCAGACATTCAAACTAAAAATTCCGTACTAACACGAACGGCTATTTACAGCAGAGACACTTTTTAATCCCCTTATATATATGCAACCCAGCAAGCAGTAGTTAATACGGTTACATATGATATAAAACTGCACGTCCTCTTGGTGAAATCTAGCCAAATCCAATCATATTTAACCAAGAGAACATGTAAAGTAATAGAATAATAATTTAATTTAATTTGATTAATGAAAGCTAAAACTGTAGATTATTAGGAAGGTATGTTATGAAGTTTTTCGTTTACTATATGGCCTTTGCCCGACATCGGGAAGATTAAATGACTATTATTATTATTATTATTATTATTATTATTATTATGTTATGAAGTTAAAGAATAATTTTTATTGATTTTATAATAATGAATGGTTTAACCATTATTGCTTAAAAGAATCTAAATTTAATTTTTGTATTCATACGAATGGAATTGTAAAACTTGACTGCATTATATCTAAAACTTCTTTGAAATAAGGTAGTTAGGTAACAGAGAATTGTAAGGATGCGCCTATATCTGGTATTCAAAGAATGAACTTGTACTCTAGGCATTAATTCAGAATTAAGAGATGTAGAAAAAGATTTAAATGTACTAGGGTAAACGCACCTAAGTACGTCCAGCTCCAGCCGCCCACCTACGAATCAATTATTGTTTTATAAATAAATTATGGCACCATAAATAACGAAGATTTTTAGCTTTGTGTTATCTACCATCCTTCGTTCTAAGGATTATGTTACATTCATTCCGGTAAATAAAAGTTATATGTTAATTATTAGCATTTATTTACTGCCAGTACGTGATTGTGTTTACTACGACTGTCATTGAGTGCGTTTTTATTAACGAGAAACGGTTGCATTCTAGGTAAGATTTGCACATTTTCGTAGACATCTTCGTAAAAATCTTTGTTTGGTAAATTAAAGCAATGGTCCTTCTTAATATTTAATACAAAAAATCCTGGATTCTAATTAAACAAATGTCGAAAATAAGGTAGGCAGAGTACCGGTATTCACAGATTCGTCTAGTCACCCGCTCGCCGCCTTCCACTATCGTGCAGTAGATATTTCACAATATTAAGATTTTATATTATTGTTGCTCGACTTTTTAATTTAATTTTGTTGATTAGCGCCCACATTTATTAATTTTTCCATTATTTATTTGATGGTTATTATTCTCTTAAAAAAATCTAATTTTAGGAAGTCAACATGTCCAAACAACCAACTTAAGTGAAAAATTAACTTTTAAAGAGTATCATGTAGAAAGTAGGAATTAAATTCATGTGTTTATTAATTTTTACTTATTTTGTATTTGCATGTATTTTTAAAAATAAATTCTTTTCGTTTCAATAAATCGTTTACGAGCAAATGCAAGAAAGGCATAAAATTGTTAAATTATTTTATGCTTATGGCGAGTAACGAAGATATCGCTAAAACAGATTTAATTTGCCAAACAGGTGATCCGAATAAAGCTTCCAAGAACTCATATGTAATCATTTAAGAAATAATCATTCCCCACGTTTATACGATGTTTATAGCTTTGTTTCTAATTAAAGGACGGCTACTAGGACCTCGATGGCTAACGCTTCCAAAATTACCGTACAAGCCATAAAATTACCGTATCTTTATTTAGTTGCAGTGAATTTTATATAAAAAAATAAAGTCATTATTCAAAAACATCTGGGAATGCAAAGTATAATCACAACGAATTACTGAATTACAGTTTAAAAAAAATTCTCAATTCTCGGGGGCCATTTTGACCATGTTCCAAGGTGATATCAAACAACTAAAAGTATACATATGTCTTATTTTCTGATGTAGAATACGATTCTAAAGCCTGTTTGTAACTATACAATTTTTAGTGCCAGAGTTAGGGCCGTCTGACACGGTGTTAAATTTGACGTCAAAATTGACTACAATTTCGTCATTGAAATGTGACATCGTTGCACACAGCACATTTAACGTCAAAACTGCATTTAAAAATTTGACAAGGAAATATTTAGAACATGTTTAGTGCTTAATTTCATGTAGTAACTTTGGCACTAAAAATTGTATAGTTACAAACAAGTTTAAAGTAAAAGGAATTTTTAAAAATTTTTTAGGTTTTGGCGGCCATTTTGTCCCCGAAGAGATATCAAGAAAACGAAAGCCCAATTCACACTACGCGTGTCCACGCGTGCAATTATTGCATGCAATCCACTTGCATACGTTTCCACCATTCATACCACACCATGCTTCTCGTCAATGCGTTAACACCCCACGAACTGACGCACGAAATTAGAACTTGTTTCATCTTTTCCTACATTTGTAGTGAAAGACTTGGTGTTTTTATCCATACCAATTTAAAATAACAATGTTGGTTTTTTCTAACAATAAATAGTTTGAGATTATAACTATTTCTATTTTGTTTATATCTATAAATAGGCAACCAACAAAACACCGCCAGTGAATAAAATCAATAATACACTAGTGTTTTATGACTATGACGACGTATAACGACTATACTATTAAAGAGTCGTAGATAAAGTGTATTTATATTAGTTTTACGGATTAACGATTAATATATACAGTACTGAACAAAGAGAGAGTTAGTGCAATTCATAAATAATAATAACTCAAAAGGCCAACCTAATACTAAAAAAAATTATAATCACAGCAATTAAAACACATTTAAATTAATAAAAAAATACATATGTGACGTTTTTATTTTTATTCTGCTAAATATTGCTAACATATTAAAACCTTATTAAACCATAAAAACCCTAAAAAAGTTAGCAGCACGCGCAGTGTGAATAGGTCCATGCTTCTTCAAGCAGCTTCAATGAAATGCAGAAGAAACGCACGCAATAGTTGCATGCGTGAGCACGCACGTGGCACGTGTAGTGTGAATTGGGCTGAATTGGATCTTCAGTTTTTGATGTAGAATCCAAATCTGAAATCAAAATTTCAAAATTTAAAAAAAATGCGAACAGACACACAAATTCAGTAACGACTCCAAAGGAGGTTCATTGAAAACAAAATATGCTTTATATTTAAAAAAAAACCCCGTGAAGAGAAAAACGATTTTTGAAGACCATATTTCAGAAAGGCAGTTTCAGAATTAGTAGCTGTCGCGGGCAAATTATCGAATACTCTTATCCAATCTGAGTAGAAACCTTGAAATCGCGTCCTTTAACTTTTGGTTTACTGACCGTTACCACTACGTACGTCTGCTACGCAACTAAATTATTATAAATAAACAACTACGAAGGAACTACTCTGCCAAGAATATTGTAACTACCTACTGCATTTGTTTTAGTAAAAAATTCAATCTAATTTAGAAATTATTTGCCATTAATCTACCCCCAAAAGATCGTACAAAATACGTACCGTAATAATATGTTACCGTTTACCGTTCAATTGCATCAAATACCGTACAGGTACGGTAAATACCATACATCTGACAACCTTGTTTCTGTTTTTTCTTTATAGTTATTTTTTATGTGCAGCGTTGCCAAAATGAATTATTTGTTTACACAGATTAGAAAGTGAGTGTTGTTTAGGCTTTAGTTAAAAATTGAACATTATCGGAGACAAAATATCTATGTGATTGTTAATGATTGCTAAAAGAATAACTTTTAAGGCTGATTTTGAGCGATTTTATTTTTCTAGAATTCTTTTTGTCAGTTATATCATATTTGTAATTTTATTGTTGTTAAAAGTCAAGCTCAACGTTATAGATTTCCAACTTGTATGTGGAAACATGCTGTAGGTTATTTAAAATAAATTAGCTGACTAAAGACAATATTATTTTTGATTAAAATGAATAAATAATATTGTAGACGTTTTGAACGATTTTTAGTATTCGAATCTGGCGCTTTACTAATTCTATAATTTGGCAACCTAGCATCATAGCGGTTCGGCGCCTTTGAAAATTCATAATTCATGCCATGTTTGGTTATGTTGCTTTGCATTTACGCATTTACGTCGATATACGTTATGGCGATGTTCGTACAGCAATAATTTCTATATTTTGTTGCTGAAAATTAGGTAAGACTCATTTATTAATCAATTATTAGTATAATTCAAAGCAGATGCGGTCAGATTATGATTTTAAGTAAGTAGGATACGGTTAAGTTATTAAACTATTATTAAAAGAGAATGCTTCTTTGTAGGTTAGATTGGAATAACTTTTTTGTGTTTATAAAAGATAAGAAAAATTAACGTCTAGTAATTTAAAGTAGCATCTAATGTGATCAAAGGTAATTGTAGTGTTCATTCTTGAACCTATTTATATCAAGCAAATCTAATCCTTGGCATTTACTGCCGATTAAAATTTAAAAATCAAACCAAGTATAAAATATTTGGGTTTATGCCTAGTAGTAGTATTTAATACTTGGTACAACACTAGTTAGTAAAGTGCTACAAGGGGTAAAAAAAAACGTTATCAGCTGGTGAACTTTTTGCTATAATTATAATTTTTTTAACATTAATCAACTGATTAACAAAAATAGCTAATCAGTAATAAATTATTGTTAATAGTCAATTTAGACGTTTCAATTTTGTATAGAAAAAAATCTTTTTTACAGTGACGTTCAATAAATGCAACGTGTAAACAGCAAAAATTGAATTCAATTTAAAATAAAATCTTTTTAGAGCTTATTCTATTTTTCAAGGTCAAATAAAAAATATTTTTAGTAACTTCCTCTGATTCTTGGTGTAATTCGTATTGTGATATTGTAACCCAGAACTTTTAGTGGCAACCTTGCTGCTGCCTGTATAGGTGATGCAATCCACGGTTTCACCCACCATCTCCTTTGACGAGGTGTCTTAGTAGTAGTACTCAACATAAAGTGTCCTACAGTTGTATAGAATAAGTACTTTTTTTTGAGTTTAGCGTTGTTCATCTTTAATAAATAAAAGTAATAATAGAAAATACTATTTTTATACTTTAGGTGCTACAATAATATTTGCAAGAAACAACAAGAAAGTTTTCAGGTTATAATAAATGTTAAATAATGACATCACAAGAATGAAGTTAAATCCAAAAACTGTATTCCTTGTTTCTCTTGAAGATGGCAACTAAATACTAAAATAAAATTGAAGCATCTAAATACATTTGACATTTCCTTGCATTCCAGAAAAAAAATCTTTCTGGAAATAACAAATAAATTGAAACGTCTAAATTGAGCTTAAGTCTGATCTTGCTAGTGCACGGTGATTCTAATAAACATTAATACAGTAATAGCGGTATTAATTATTTCAACAGTATTTGTTTGTCATAGAATTTTCTTAAATTTCACCTTGTACCAGATAATTTTATTTCAACTAATTTTTAAGAAATTAAAGTTTTATATTGTTGTTTTTAGAAATATTCCTAATTGTCATGTGAGATTGGTATGCATGAAGTGCTCTTCAAACCTACGTTCTGGCCTTTTAAGAGAGAAAGAGAAGCAGTACTATCCCAATGGTAATAATTTTTCTCATGCTGAATTTTTATATTTTTTTTTATTTGCTATAACTTTTGCAAGTAGCTTGTACCATTGGCGGCCTGTTATAAGGACCCAAGGAGCTACCACAAAATTGTTATTTTATAAATATAAATATACTGAATAAGTGGCGACCTGTTAAATATTTGAATTCCTTTTTCAAAAATTGATTCGCATGTAGTTTTGTTGCTATCATATGCTATTCGATAATCTGTAGCTGTTCTAGTTCCGTACTGATGTATTTCATTATTTTGTATAAAAACGTCATTGAAATATGTCGGTGCTGTTTTCTTAATAACTTTATGAATAAAAATTAGAAGATTTTGAATAATTCTTCATCGTACCGGTATGAAATTCAAAGTATTATGTAAGTGTTCAATTGATGTATATCTATTAGATCTTGTAATGACACTCATTCCGCGATTTTGTAGCCTTGGCAGCCTCTGGCTGAGTGTCGCCCACCATAAAGAAGACAGCTACAATAATCAAAATACGGTTATTATTTACGCTATGCCCGTTTTGAAACTTACGGTGAACTGTGAACGTAACATGTGAGCTTTTAAAAAAAATCTTTTTCTACCTATTCTGTGGAAGAAAAGATCAAAATAAAAGAACTCGGAATACCTCTGCCTGGTTTAGATATTTCGAAAACACAGGGTGTCTCTACTTTGAAATCCAGTTCTAAAGGACGAATCAGAAAATTTAATAGAAATGTTTATTCCAAAAAAAAGGTTTGCAATGTTGTACTTAAACATTTTTATACCCCCCGCCTCCCCACATTGAAGCACAAAGCCAAGGCTCTATCACCACACAATATCACGAGCCGCCACTGGCTTGTAACCATGTAAAGTTTATTGTTTTAATTATGAATTAGCATAGTGGAAACCAAAATTGGCTGTAGTTGATTATAATTATAACTCAAGTCATTTATGTTTTTTTGCAAGGGACAAGTTGGTATTATTTGGTGTGCGTACAGAATTTTATAGTAGTCTTTATAATACTCACCAATAAAATATTACTCTGTTAATAATTACTTTGATGTTTGTTTCAGATTCTACTGAAAATTACTGTGATCAACTAGTTGGACATTGTTGAATTATGTTATGTCTAGTGATTCAAAATCAGACAAAAAAAAAATAATTTGATTAGTAATTATAGTAGATTTATAAGCTTTGTCCAGACTCATTGTTTCTGTTCACTATGATTTAGTTACTTTAGCACACTAATATGATAGTTTACATTAGAGAGCCTTGATATGATATTGTATTTAATATTTTAATGATTTAATGTAATTTATTGTTAAACATACAAAAACTATAGCTTAAGAATTGACATTTTCGTCGCAAATAAATACTACTGTCTGCTGTTGTTTTATTGCCGTTCCCATTAAAACAGTTTGCAGGTTCTTTTAGAAGAAAGTGCTGTCTACCACAGGAATAAGTTATTAAGCTATTACATTAAGAAGTCAAGTTTACTTAATTCTAACTAAAAGCAAACACTTGCTTCTTAATCAGTTCAGTTTTACTTGAAGCATTTTGACTAAAAGCAAACTTAATTCTAAGCAGAGGTGGAAGCTGTAAGCAGAAAGCTACCTGTAAGCATAAGCATTATAAAATAAACTTAAGCAAAAGATTCTAGTAGATCCTCTTACTGGCCTCTTCAAGCAGGAACATGCAATGTGATTTACTTTCTGCAATGTGCTCTAGTTTGTAGTGTATACCTGGAAGCTAAGGTCCTGTTTCATCTATGTGTGCATCACAGAAAGGAATGTGCTTTTCACTTTTTCTTTTAAAACTTGTCTATGCTATTTGTATAGTGTATATATTGTACATTTCACATTTGGTTTTGTTAAGGAAAGATGTTGGTTTCATTCTCAGCTATCTTCAATTTAAAATCTAATCTATGTTGTGCAACAGAAATTCCTCAATAAAAATCTGTAGTATCTGACTTGAATAGTCTATTCCCGCCCAAGGAATTGTACCACTTTTGTATAAAAAAAGATTATTTCTGTATTGTTTGCATCATCTTCCAACTAGGCTGTTACTCTGGGGTTGGTGGGCTGTTGTGTGATTTCACTGCGTGCCAGTGAGCTTGGCTAAGGGGCATTCACATATTACGTCATCACCAAAAGTCATTTTTCAAAGGGTGGGTAGGTCAAATAATATTTTGGTCATCAAGCTGCTGGGGTGGGTGGGTCACTTCATCATCAAACACATAATTATATAAAAAATACCGAGAAAAAAATACCATATCAAATAAAATTTAATTCAAGTAGAATATAAAAAATATTTCATTGATAAAGCATCAATTTCCAGTGTCATCCTCATAGATGGGTTGCATCCAAGCCTCCATATCTTCAATTATCTGAACTCCGCCCTCATCAATGCTGCTAACAACTTCAGTCTCGATCTCTTCTTCAGCCAATTCAAAAATCGTTGCAAGATTCTTGTGGATTTTCCCATGCTTGGTCAGGCTAGCTTTGCGGAAGAAATACTTCTTGCACACTGGGCATATAAGTTTTTGCAATTCGGGAATCACCGACGGGCAGTAATAATCGTTTGGACATGGTTTGACTGGAACCAAGGAAGCGTTTTGGAGCCTTTGCGAAATGTCGAGGAACCGGCCGTCCATATTTTCCTGAGAACAGGCTTCTAGACCATACAAGCCATGGCGGAACATGACTGGAGCTGGCAAAAATCCGTCTTCCAAGTACAGGCGCAAACGGGAAATCATAGGACTGCAGCACGATTCATCCTGACATTTCACTACTTGCAGACAATATTTTGACTGAAGAATGTGGCGGTCCCGCCACAGAACGTCGTTGCCCTCTGTGCTTTCCGATGCTGCTGTTGATGCCGGGGGTACGTACTGTGCAATTACTTCGAAACCATCAATGACCGTCCTGTCCCAAACTTCCGCAAGGATTCTCCCTGCTGCTTCAAAGTTTTTCTTCTCGAGAACTTTGTCGATGGTTCGACCTCGTGCATTCAAATGAGTTCCACAAACATCGTGAGGAATGATGAGCCTGCAGAGATCCCGTGACAACGGTGCCATCCTTCTCTCGACAGGATTCCTTACACTTTGATGAGGTGCGTTGGTGCACACGAACATGGCGTCCAAGTCCAGCATTTTGAAGGATTTTACCGCAGCTTGTAAAACCTTCTCGTTTCTTGGCGCTTCGTCTGGACCACCGTCCGAGAAAACCACAAGCACTGGTTTGATCCTGTTGTTGGACCAAAAATAATCTCGCATCTTGTGATGCAAGTATTTAATCAGATCTTGGCGGTGGGTTTCTGCAGTACTTGAGTCGATGGCGCCTCCTCGAATTGAAATGCAAGTGGGGCCTGAGTAGGATACTTTACAATCCTTGAAGCACAGGACGCCAATAACCGACGGAGTTAGTTTTAGTCCTTTAGCGATTGGATAGTCGTGTCCGGCATTAGAATTTGACGTTCATAGCGCATCAGAATTGGTGCTTGCTTTTGAGCAGCGGGGAGGCCCAAAGGAACACGAGCTTTGTCGTCAACAGAAAGCACGTTTACAGCTTGTGGTCCTAGCAACTCCGCCAAATCCCGAATGTGCTTGATTTGACCCGCGCAGAAGTGTGTATCCTCGTGTTCTTTTCGCAAACTGTTACTCGGTCGAATAAGTTTCACTGGAACTGTGTTCACGTGTCTTCTTCCGTCTTTCGTACTGACGTTTCTTGGTATTAATCTGTAATACAACGCAGTTCTGGAAATGTAACCTGAAAAAATAATATTATTATTATTATGATAAATTGAATGCTACAAAAACAAAAGATTATTTGCCTTGGTCTTTTAAACCAGCCAAGAGCTCATCGACAGTTTTCGCGCATTTTAAAATCTCGCTCCTGCGGCGGTCATCAGCGGAGGCTCCATAGTAAACCAGGTTCAAGATCGCTTCCTGAAGACCTTCTTGCTCTTTCTCTATTGGTGGCCGGCCACGTTTCGGCTTCCCCCAATTTCTGCTGCGCCTTCCTCAAATTTTCAGCTCGATTCAGTTTTTGAGTGAGCTCCTTTAACTTCAGTCTGTCTTGGTGTAGTTCGTGCTTCTGGTCATCCTTTGCAAATCCGGTACTGACGAAGTCTTGTAGCTTCTTGATCTTCAAAGTCAGATCTGCGATTTCTGACTTCAAGCGATTCTGGACGGGTGTATTCGTGGACGTCGGTGGTTTCGATGGCAGTTCTTCAACTTCAACTTCCTTTGCCTGCTCCACATTGTTTGAAGATGTTGGAGGTTGTGTAGTAGCGACAGTTTTTGATGATCTTACTGGTTCACTGGTCGCTGTTGTCTTGGTGCTCGTCGTCGCAGATTTGAAGATCCATTTTTGCAAGGAAGTCGGGCAGTTGCTCTGGTTTTTCAGGGCTATGATCATCTCCAATATGATCTGGTCATGGTTGTTTTCACTCTACCATGTAAGCAACCTCGAATGCCAATTATGACCTGAAAAAGTAATACCACCGTAACACAATGGTGCTGTACATATTTATTTAATAATGAAATTAATGCTCACTTTTATCAACTTTGTTCCAGGCTTCCCTTAAATTCTTCCAGTCTTCATCCTGTTTCCCCATCTTAGATTCGATCCACAGACTTTAATCCACACTGTCTGTCGGTTTTAAGCACCTGAAAATATAAGATTTAAGTCCAATAAAGTTATGACCCATCAAATGACAACAATTTGAAGTCGCTTACTTACCGCAAACTCAGGAAACAAACCTCCCAAGAGTGATGCTGGTTTTTAAA
This sequence comes from Ignelater luminosus, assembly GCA_011009095.1. Taxonomy (NCBI): domain Eukaryota; kingdom Metazoa; phylum Arthropoda; class Insecta; order Coleoptera; family Elateridae; genus Ignelater; species Ignelater luminosus. Next base: position 49,960 of record VTPC01007526.1, read on the forward strand.
AAAACCTTTGGTTTTAATTTCACAACATTTAACGTCAAGTTTAAAGTTAATTTGATTGTGAAATATATTTTTAAACATGGATGACGATTCCCACACGCGATACCGATACCGGATGTAGCGCAACAGTCCATGGTTGTCGCTTTTACAGCTCGATTACATTCGTAGGCAAGCGCAGCCATCGTTTTGCGAGATTTTCCGCTTCAAAATTCAAATTCGAAATTCAAAGTCGTGAGGCGCGGATCCTGCGGGGAAAACACGAAATTATGTCGAACAAAATATTACGGTCATAACTGCTGGGTGGGTGGGTGGATGCGTAATACATTGTCATCAAAACCAAAAGTAGGGTGGATTCCCCCTTGATGACATAATATGTGAATGCCCCCTATATTACGTAACTGAAATGGAAAGTAATTTAGTCTAATGCTGAAGGCCCTAAAAATGTATGCAACTCGCATTGTGGTGGTATTCCCATCTCTCTTACACTAATTGTTTTATTTGGATGCTAAAAGGTTTCTGTTTAAAATTCCAACAATTATAACTTTTTTGCCTAATATTTATTTATAAACAGTATAGGGTAGGTGGGGGCAAGAGTACGCAGTTTTCACGGAAAAGCTCATTGCTCGAGAAAGATTATTGTTAAAGGAATGTAATTAGTAAGTCTGTCCCCTAACTTTCTTTACTATCTTATGATAGTTTTTGCAATTATATACCTTTCTTCTTACTAAACACATTGACCGTTTTTATAACTCTGCACATGAGAACTCTTGCCCCATTACATGGGTCGCAGCCCGAGCTGGTGTCACTGAAGATGGCTTTTCGAGTCCGCAGCCTAAGAAGGGGCCACCGAAGGTGACCCATTTGAGTGGATAACCCGAGCTAGGACCACCGAAGGTGGCTCATTCCAGTCCGCAGTCCGTACAGCTAGAGCGGGGGCCAGCAAAGGTGGCTCATTCGACAACTCAGCCCGAGAATAGTTTAGATAAATCATAGAAATGATTGATTCTATGGAGATGCGACGTTAGAAGGCAGGTACGATGGGGGAAAAGCTTGCAGAAGATGTCCGCCCGCGTCCATCTCTAGTCTTTTAATTAATTGTTGAAGAGGACTATCTGCTTTCTTTATTCTTGATTTGGCACGTGACATATAGCTTTTATTTATGGAAATACACTAAAAGTATCTAATGAGCCATATTCTTCAACATATGCTGCTAAATGAATTAATTGTGTAGGTTATGTGAAACATGTTCTCCATAAATTGAAAATATTTTACAAAATACAATAACAGCTTGTCAGCATAGTTGGCGTTTTCCTTGTGTTGTGATAAGGAAGGACTTGCTAATATAGTGATAGCTACATGTCAAGTTAAGTCTAAATTCTGTAGCTTTCCATAGTTTCTTAATAAACTGTTTAGGAACGGTGTTTCGAAGGGAATTGAGTGTTTCACTTATTTGGTTTACAACTTTTTCTGGTAACCTGTCCACGTCCTTTTACTGTTAATACGAATGATTTTGCAGGTGCATCGCATATTAAGGCTCTAAAGGATACAGGTATAGGATTACTGTTGATGCCATTTTTGTATCTATTTTTGATTAAATTGGACAATTCATCTAGAAATTGCTTTAAAAATTCATTGGGATCGTGTGGTTTTTCCTTATCAAAAAATGCGCCAATTACAAATACTTTATGAACTTCTATTGTCACATAAAATAGGCCATAAGCAGATATTTGAGGATTTTGATAATGGTACTCTATCAATGTTAACCATTAATTCAATTTTAATTACTAGTATTGCTGTTGATCACGTGTGGAATGGCGTTGTTCAAACCAAAACGGATTCTACTGTCTTTTATTTTGCTAATATTCTTTTATAGTAAGATTTAATTAGATGTGGTTGTAGAACTCTATCTCTTTCTCCTTTTATACGCCTATCAGCTTTTGAAATAGGATCGTGTGTTTCCCAATTACTGCCAATTATATCAATTGCATTATCGTGCCATTTAGTATTGTAAAGTTTCTCATCACTACAAATTCAAAACTTTCTTTGCCTTTTTTTTCAAATATTTAGTATTTTTCATTTTGTCAACTGACTTTATTATCCTAATTTTTCCTTACCGTCTCAGTAGTTCTCATACCAGATTCGGCAAGTTTAGCAAGTAAATCGCAACTTATAAAAAAGTTATCAAAACGTAACTGATGCTTTGATGTTTCCGAGCTTCTTGTTATAATATCCATCATTGTAATTATCACAGGTGTGTCAAGAGGTTCACCGGAATAATTTGTTTCTTTTCGCTTATCAAGTACCATAAAATAGAGATAATCGCCATTTGCACACAGACACTATATTTTATATTCGAAACGGATTGGTTTTCCTCTTATAAACAGTTTTGCACTATGTCGACCATAAAAGGGTACCATAGATTGATCTATGCTTAGTAATTCATGAAAAATCTGAAACTAAGATATTGTTGTTCAAAAGGAAATAAAGTGGAACAGTTTTACCCATCTTATCACCTTGCGCTAGATTTAGTCTTTGGGGTTGCATGTTTCAGTCAAGTTTTGTATACTCTGTAGATGCTTTCATTTGAGTAAAACGCTTACCAATAATAACATTCTTTAGTTGAATATTATTAATTGCTTTTTTCTTGTTTTTTTCCGAAGAAACTGCACCTTGTAGCCAGGGAATTCGATAAACAACGTTTTAAAGTATTAAAAATTACCAAGAAAAATCCAGTCTTCTCCACAAAAATTTTTATTAAAATTAATACATAAATTATAATTGCTCGCTACATGTTTCGGTTAAATCTAATTAGTTTTTAACCATCCTCAGGCGAATAAAAATTTCAAAAAAAACATACATACCATAGAACTTCTTTGTCAGTATTTGTTAAATATAACTAAAGCATCTATTTCCTCTTGGGATTTTAATGGCAATCCAACAGAAGTATTTGGCGAATGAGCACTGGTAACTACAACTAGAGCTTTCTTGTTACGTAAGGGTATAATCGTATTGCTTTGCCCTTGAATGTGTAACAGTAGTTCAAATAATTTGTCAAAAAACACTACAACTAAATCTGATTAGTTATAAGTCCTTGCTGGCCATAATAACTACGGTAGAATTGGATTAACTTCGAGAATGGATTTTTTAGCACAGCCCCACAGCCGTAAATCCAAATTGGTTTAAAGACTGCCTGGTAGATCAATCTTTTGGAACCCAGGTTTAGTTGTTAGCCAGCACATTTTTCTTCTTTTTGTGTCTAGTTTGCTTAGCTTTTTGCTTTACATGGTGTTTCCAATTTAAATTTCCAAATTTAAAGACATTTTTATTAGTAGGTATGCGATGTGTACAAAGTTTTTTTGTTTGTCCTTTTTTTCTGCCGCCATCCCTGTTCTTTGCTGTGCAGAAGAAGGTTCCTACCCTTTCGAGAAACTCCTTGTCTGTTACAGTATTGAAGCGCTTTCGAATTGCCTCTGTAAATTGAATATTACAATTAACCCCTTAACATCCACTTACGTTATAATACATAGTTTGTTGCATACTAACGTAAAATCTTGTTTATTTGTCTATGTTTTTCACTCGTAAACAAGACATTATGCTTTTGCTGCGTTGAAAGGCTAATCATTACAAAAAGCAAAAAGAATCGAGAAAGTTATAAGGAATAACTAGTGAAAATTGTCATTGAGTAACCCAAACACTTGTTACCCTTCTCATATATTTTGAACATTAGTGTTCTAAAATGCAATATTAAAGCATTCTACCGTTGTTGTCAGAAGACGAGACAGGAAAGACTTGACGATGAATCAGTGCTTCTAACACTTGTTTGCTTTATTAAAGTAGTATCACCGAATGACCGGGATTGTACTGTAATACAAACATTAGCCACTCCGTTCGCGTCTTTTCGGTTAAACGCTCGTATTCTTCTTATGCTCTCTGTATTCCGCTCTCTTATCCTAACCTCTTCCCGCGTCGTTGCATCCTTCTCCTAGCCCTTCTCATCTCTGCTCTTTTTCTAAGCAGCTCCCTCGTCCACTACGGTACGCTTTTAGAAAAATCCCTTCCTCGGCGGCATCGTCTCCCTACACGCTGCTATTTATTGAATCATCTGACTTTTTCGCTTTCGCTTCTATGCTAACCCCCTCGTCGTCTCTCAGAAGTACTAAATCTCTTTTTCTTTAAATTTCTCCCAATCTTCCCTGTTACTATCGCGTATTCCTAGTATCTTCTTCTCTGTTCGCATCTAATTTTCTACTAGAGACTAGGCCTGTTGCCAAAACTTTCATCGACTGATAACGTAGATGTGCCAATCGTTCATGCCAAAGTTCGGTTTGGTCAGTCAAAATTGCTATACTTGCCATATGATCGGTCTGACCTAAGCAGTATGTATATTCCATTTTGCTGAGAAGCTGTTGCGATTACAGAATTTGAATTAAGTTTAATTTGCCCTATTTGTAATCGTGGAACCTTTGTTATTAAAAATTACTGACTTTCCATTATTAGTTATTAATTGGCTGACCGTTAATAACAAATTCAGCTTTACATCAGGGACATGGGCAACATTATCAACTATAAAATCAAGTGTGATACTGACAGGTATTTTTGCAGAACCTTTACCATGATGTTCGAGCCAGTTTGCGATACTGATATTGCGGTTATTTTCAGATACATAATTTTCTAGCAAAGTCCTGACTTCTCAGTCAATGAACCAATCGTTACACGAAAACTTAGATACATATTTACATGGGGCAATGACATTACTTTTTTTTTTGTTGTTGAATGCTTTTGAGTACAAGCATTGCTTTATGTCGATAGTTATGACATGCATAGGACCGAGGACCTTGAGATTTTTCTTGAACTGTCTGATTTGTAAGAAAACACTGTATCATTACTATCTGCAGTAGGTTCTTGTATTAAACTCTTAATACAATCTTGCAACAATAAGGTTTTAACAAATTCGGCAGTTGTTTTTTGATTGGAACCTTGAATACCTCAAATTAAAGGTTTAAACTGTTCGGGAAGTTCGCCTAATATGATACCGTCCATCGCAATATCCCTTAATGTCTCATACATCTTTTCAAGTTGCTCTGCTATTCCAAGAACATATACGATATAATCTTGAATACTTAGAATTAAATTTCACTTTAAATAAACTTGAGTACAAAGTAACCAACCGCATGGTACCTTTATCTTCAAATGTGTTTTCCAACATTGTCCACGTTTCGTTTGCCGTTCTAGCTTTCTTTAATTCGGAGCAAATATTTGGCTTAATGGACATGTTGATCTTTGCTGGCGTTCGCATATCAGTGTCGGAGTCAATGTCTTTGTGCTCAATGCATTTCCATAAGCAATTACATAATCTAATTACAATTTTATTAACATCCGTAAAAATCTGTTTTTTCAAATCACTATCGATTACACCTTCACAGTGTTTTACACAGTTTTTCCATTTTTCTGGAGTAACAGTTTCTAAACCTTCCTCCCATACTGCGAGTACAGATCATCGGAATATCCGTTCTTCCCGATATTAGAATCGTAATATATCTTTGTGATAGCCCAAACGCATTCTATGGGATTATAATGGGGATTATAATGGTAGTGGTGTGGAGGAATCCGCAAAACCTGACGTCCAGAATCCCCAATAAGTTCATCCACTAAGTACGACTTTGGGGGCTTATTGCCGGTGGTCACTTTCAGAAGTTCTGTTTTAAGTGCCGTTGGTGGAAAGGGGATTTCTGTTAACCATGCTTTAACATTATCTTTTCTCCAAGATCAAGTGGGAGTTTTCTCCTTCAAAGCCGAATGATATGAAGCATTGTCCAACACAATGACGGCTGGTTCTTCCAAGCAAGATTTTTCTTGCAACCATTTATGGAACAAATCAGACGTCATGTTATCACGGTAATCATCAGATTGCTTTGTGGATGCAAAGATGATTCCAGCTTCCTCCACAAAACCATTTTCACCTCCGGCATGTAAAATTCCAAAACGTTTGCCTTCTCCAGCGTATGATGTTTTACAGGAATTTGTTGTTTTGCCACGTATGTCGGTTTACTCGTCTTTTAGAGACCTCACGTTTTGTCTAAATGAATAAAATTATACAATATGGTGTAGATACATTGTTTAAGGAAGTACCTACATTTAATTACCTAAAATTATAGAAGTTCTGCTTCTTTAGTTCCTTGTACTTTCTTACAAAAGCAATTCCATTTGAGACAACGTCTGGGTTTTCACACAACGCGCTTCGGTTATTGTGTTGTTTATATTCGAATCCTATTAAAATAGAAAGAAATATAAGTTCTCAAATAGTTTGTTTATTTCGGTAAGTTTACTTACCCATCGACACGACTTTCTTTCTATACATCTTTCAGACAAACGATTTTTTGTAGTAGCCAATGTAATCGGAACTTTCTGCTTAATCATATCATAAACATTGTTTTTTATTTCCTTTTTTACTATAACTGGAAGATCGCCTGTTTTTGGTTGCATGCTAATTATTCTTTGTTTTAAAGGGCTTCTCGTCTCTTAATTTTCTTGAGTCACTTTTCTAGTTGTCTTCTCTGACACTTTCAGAGCTGTTTCCTTACCCATCGACACGACTTTCTTTCTATACATCTTTCAGACAAACGATTTTTTATAGTAGCCAATGTAATCGGAACGTTCTGCTTAATCATATCATAAACATTGTTTTTTATTTCCTTTTTTACTGTAACTGGAAGATCGCCTGTTTTTGGTTGCTTGCTAATTATTTCAGCGAGTGCGTATCTGCTTTATCTGAATCGCTTTTCACATGCCATTTTCTGATATTTAGACGATAATTGATATGTAGAAGACACTCAAATGTCCTTATCCACAAATGCAACGTTGATAAACCAAAGCGGTAGTTCTCAATATTTTCACACCTCATAGCTGAAGCATTGTCAGTCACAATATTGCAAACTTTGCCGTCTACCATGGTTAACAAAACTTCATAATTAATAGTGACCTCTTGCTCATCAACTAATAGTTTCGTTGGCTTGCAAAGAATTTATTTTAGACTGAAAATTCGACATCTCCTTCTTTAGTAGTTCTGGGGTCTCTTTCTGAAATAAAAACTTAAGAGGTCGACAATACCTAGTAGATGATGGACTAGGGTTCTGCCAAACAGTATGAGAATTACAGTTCAATGTTATTGATACAAAGGATACCAAAAACAGACATTCATCGTCACTTTCATGAGAGGTAAACTTTTGTTTGTACCTGCTATGATCTGAACTACCATCACAACCCCATTTACATACTAACTTTAAATTAATTCGTTCTTTAAAAATATCCGTATTAGAAGAAAATAATCTATTTATTCACTGATCCAATGTGGGTTGTAATGATAGCTCAGTACTTGTTTCCGTGACAATGATAGTGTTTTATGGAGGAGTGCAGGCACGTTTAGCTTTCATCAAAGCATAGTAAGATGGATACAGGAGATAATACATGCTGAAAACCTTCTTCCTATTCAATTTGTACAACAAAGAAGTACTTTTAGTGTCAATATATAGAGCTAAAGCCTCAGTGGGTGTCATACACCTCTGTTTTGATTGTTGTTCCCTTAAACTCTTCAGTTCTCGTACAACCTCAGAATGAGAAGTCGCTATTTCAGACACCAAATTAGCAGTACTTCTTACTCCTGCAGCAAAAGTTAATTTAGATGCGGAATGGTCTCGCACTAAATGCTTTACCCTCCATCTTTTAGTCTTCGTGGAGCTGTCTTCTAGCAGAACCTCGTGATGTAGAGGGCATTTCTAAATATAGATGATAAAACTGCTCTTTAAATAAAAGAAAATTTTCGCTTTCAAGCGAATCTCCAAGCTTTTGTAAGAATGTGTCCTTCTTCTACCACTTCTATCCCAGCGCTCACTGATCCGGCTTGATGTTTTTGATATGTTGTTCCGTAAAGTGCGGGTAGTTGAATCTGAGGGATTGTTTATACTCGTACTACTTCTAACTAATACCTGCTGATAAGTTCTTCAAAATTAGACAATTCTCGCCGTAAATGAAAAAAATTCTTGACGGCTGATAGATATGGTTGTCTCTGAAAACGCTAAATAAATACAATCTCCGCAAATTTTTACAAAATGAAAATAATATGAGAAAGAATAATTTATAATCTATCTATTGGTATAAATACTTCGGCGTGGGAAGGCATGGAACATCTATTCAGCGAAAAGTTTTAAATATGTTATTATTAAACAAGTATTTAGGATTACTTTTAATAAGTTTTTCGGCATGATTTCGAAAATTAATTTTGTCTAGTTAGGATGCTTTATTTGAATCAGTGTGAGATGCGTTATCGGCTCCCTGGTCAAAACTTTTCATCAGGTGCCGAGCAAACACCTCTGCGTGATAATTGAATTGTATTTTTGAAGTTTCAAAATATAATAAAACTCAAGAGTGGAATACAGATATGTAATTTATTAAAAGAACACTATCTTCCTTATCAGAAACTCCCTCCGATTCACATGGATCAAAATTTTCATCTGAAGAGCTACCATCAAAGCTGTCGTCGGAAGCTTCCAGAATTGCTTCCATTTCCTCTACCGTTAATTCTTTTCGATTCCTAACAGAAATGGAATGAAACCGTTAATACAGAAGGTGCTACTTTACTTTGGGTATCCATTTGAAGAACTTGCAAAACTTTCAAAAAAACAAAACTTGAAACCGTTTGTCTGGGACCTACTAGAGATAACGACACCTAATAAACACCTTTCCCGCCACGCCGCCGCACAGTGGAGCCAAACAGTTGATTTCCGGCAAAACCTGCTGGAAAACCATGGGCATTATAGAACAAAGAAATTTGTTAACCATATCCATGTAATTTTTAGCACTGAATCGAATGAGACTAGTCCCAAGACGCTTTGACCACTTTTAAAGGTCGAAAACAGGTCAAAAAGGTCAAATAATTAACGAAATTATAACTTTAACGAGAGCCGTCATGTGGGGTGTCACTTTCAATGTTTTTTTCTACGCTGAATCTCGAATAAGACTAGTCCTGAGACGATTTGACCACTTCTAAAAGGTCAAAAAGGTCAAGTAATTAACGAAATTATAACTCAAATATTCAAAAATACAAACAGAATTCCAAAAGTATAAGTATATATTATTATTTACAAAACACTGTAGGTATGAAAAAATCAAAAACAATCTGTAATTCTACTGCATAAAATTAGAAACTGATGAAACAAAAAGTATACTGAAAACATCTTCATTCATAGAGATCCAGGAAGGTTTTCTTGGGCCTTCTCGGAAAGGAGACCGACCAGTAATATGCTCGATTTACATTAAACTTTTTTCGTCTTGCCAAGTTTCTAAAGTAGAATAAACTAAAATTTAAACTTGATTCGCCTAAAATTTCCCGCTTCTATTTAAACAAAGATTAGTCATTCGCGCAAACTTGGATATAAAATCAGATATTTATAGCCAACTTTTCAAAGAAATAAATGAAATTATTTACGTATTTATTTCATTCTGTGCTATTCTGAGGTTAAGTGTGTTGTAAATAAACAAGTGATATGGATAGGGCTCAAAAACTAAAGAAATTATTAAAAATATTTAAAATTGTGCAGTTGTATGAATTTTGTAATAAAAGAAAACGTAGAATATGGAATTATCCTAAGTCGCTGAATCAGTGTTTTTTTGAGTTTGAGCAATGAGTGAAGGACTCTCGAAGAATCGCCTTGTGGCATTACGACTGTTGGTAATACCTGATCCCTGCTTGACGATATCTACTTGTAACCCCATTTTCTGAATGAATTTTTCTTGAATTCGAGTTTTTGTTTCGTCTTGGGCCGATTTAGTAGACTCGTTGGTTCTCCAGGCCTTGAAGTGACAATTGTAACCTAAATGTAATGCGTGCATGAATTGGCGACATTCCCAATCGAAGGGCTTCTACATTAGATGGTGCAGAATGAAGTCGGCGTAAGTTATTCATTTGAGTGGGGCGAGCTCCGCATACAACATAGTTGCTGGGTGATTTTGTATTCGTTATAATTTGTGCCACTTTACCATCAATCATCGTGAAATGGAGTTCATGTTTCACTCTGATTGTGTACTCGCCGCAAGAAACCTTAGTATGTCACAACTTCTCTATTTCATCGTCGATCCGTTTTTTCTCCTCTAATCAAATCCGGTGTTTCTTTGGTGTATTCAAACTTCAGAGGCCTGCAATAACATAGAAGGTTTAGTATTCTTCCAAATTAGTGTGCTTTGATCATCGTTGGTCGTATGTAGTGGTACAATAGACGACATCAATAGATTCTTATCTGATACATGCTGATCTTTATCAGAAAAGGATTGCATAAAAGTCTCCGTCAAAACCCCATTCCGTTTGCAACATGAGATCCTGGTTTCTTATTTTAATTTTATCTACATTGTTGATTGTTTGAGGTATTCGCTCTGCAGTGTGATTAAGCACACTCTGCAGAGGGGCTGTTGATAATGCAAAGCTTAGAAATTCTTTTTGAATTAACATTCTTTCTTTATCGAAGAATCGCAAACCGATAAACTTAGGCCTTTTTAACATCTTGTAAAATGTCATCTTTGAAAACAGCTCCACACAGAACAATTAATTCATTTTGTATTTGAGGAGACATATCGGTCGCATTCTTCTTTATATTGTCAAAGTGACGTTTTAGTTCTTTGTCACCGCCATCAACTCGAAACTGGATGAGGTCTTGAAATACACCACCATGTTGATTGTTCCCTCTCAAAGGCAAGTCATGAGTAGCGCAAAACATGATTGTGGAAATTATCTACTGTAAAACCATTTTATTTTCTTCTATCAGCTGCTTGTGGCCGGATATTTGAACATCAACAGGAACATCTTCAAACTTTTTTGCTGCGATGACTGCAGTTTTGTGTCAGTGATTCAATACATGACTTTTGGCACTTTCATGTAAGTTTTTATATCGTTTGAGAGCAGTTACAATAAATGAACCCAAGACATCCTTTACAGTGCCAGTAGGTGATGGAAATAAAACACAGAATTTACAGAGTCCACCTTTCATTTCCTTCGAATACTTATACTAACCAAGGAGAATATATCTGTAACCTTGAATTTCTTTTCAGATAAACTTACATCTTTAGCAAAATCATATGCTTTAGGAGGAGTCCAGCAAGATTTCAATATATTCTTCTTTTCTTTCTCTGTCATCTGTGATGACTTCCCAATCCATCGCCCCAGATCGTTCTCACAACAATATCCGAGTTCAAATCGTCTTGAAACAGAAGACACTAACTGAGGTTTTGATACAGAAGGTTTTGGTGGAGGGTTATTAAGACAAGTCGATATGATTTTGAAAACTTTCTTTCTAAACAAATTTCACTTGGAAACGATGATGGACAACATATGTTTCGAATGATATCATCCGGTGATGATTCTTTAATCATCTTGAGCTGCTTTAATTTTAGCACAAGAAGAGACATATTAGCATGAACAGAACACATGCATGTTTCTCTATATTTTGCGTTGGGAATCAATATCCAAAATGGTTGAAGTTTGCAAAAGTTAGAGTAACCTATTTTAATATTTGGACGTGAGGCAAGAAACCTTTTATGTAATATCATTAATGAATCATTTAAATATCGTTTTTGTTTTTTACATTTTTTTAAAAGTCACTGCATCATTCTTTCCTGCACAAGTACGGCTATTTTTATCCCTTTCAAGAAATTTTTTGATATACAGCTTAAATCTTTGTATTAAGTCTGCCTTCTTACGGCTTACTTGTACAGGCCTAAAAATCTGTCTAGATGAAGACAACTTTCTAACGTAGTAATTACTTCTCCAATTAGAAACTTCCTTTTTACTGCATTTGTGACTTTCTGGTTACCCAAGATGATGATGACAATTCCAAAGTTACTGGCTGTTAGCGCTATTTGCGAATAAGTAGTCGCATTTCATTGTCTCTTTCTCCAGTAGTAAGTTTGGCTACTGCTTCATTTGTCCAGCGTCTACTGCACATTTCTCCATTAAATATGCACCCTTATTAATTTAATTATGAAATTCTTTGGAATATATTATCGTTTCTATGAGTGACACTACCGAAATAACGGAGCCAAGACACTCTTCTTGTAACAACCATGAGAAGCCAACAGTGTTTCCAAGAGTACTTAACTTAATACTTAATGAATTTAATTCATTTTCGATTATCTTTCTATTAACTGCAGAACATGCTTTTGCAGGGTACATGTCTTCCGCAGTATATTATGATACCCGAAAAGTACCAAGGCAGCAATATGGTGACATTTTATTCCCTTAGGGCAGGAACAATCTGCAGACGTTACATCTCCAAATTGGTTTAATGATATCTAATAAAAAGAAGACAGATTAAAAAAGTAATCGTATTATATTTCTTATACCTACTTCAATCTTATACATCTTATGTTTCATACTAGCGTGTACCTTGCCTCGAATTAACATTAGTTTACTATCAAAATCCATGCAGTTTACATGATTTGATTCCATTGCATTTCCCCCTTTTTAAATAATTTTATTATCATTTTCGAGAAAGTCATTTACGGAGGAAAACTTCAAAACGTGTTTAGAAGCCATCTCGCGATTGTTCTAATCTAAAAATTAAAGAACAGGGCCCTATAACAATAATATAACAAGTAAAGCAAACCAAATCACCTAACCTCAAAATCTAAAACCATTCCAAAAGTCGATGCAATTGTACCTACTAATAATTCCTATTTACTCAGGATTCTTATAAACAGGAAAAACCAGTTCTTTTATACGGCAACTTACACGCGCTTTCTCAATGTTTGAAAAGGTTTCTTTATGCTCCGCCGTATATGACGGCACCATTTAGGTAGTGTATTGAAGACCTTGGGGCAACAAGGGTATATATGTTACCGGCCAAACCCGATTTCAGGACAAACTAGTTTTGCCTAGGCTAAACTAGTTCGACCTAGCCCCAGTAGGAAAAATTAGTTTAGGCTAGGCCAAACTAGTTCATCCTAATATAAGTACGTACACACCCAGGATAAACTGGTATGGCCTTGTCTAAACATTTTAGAATACCTGGAAAGGCAAAATAAATTGGTATTTTATTAAATTTTAATTATTATTGGTAAAATAAGATACTCCGTAATTGGAAAATAATCTTATTTATTAAAATATAATAATTTGTCGTTAAAACTAATGGTACTAACAATTATGGTACCTAATACAAACAATCACGGTATCGATTATTATTACTTCACTTCGAGCTGTCAAAATCTTAATGTACTAATTGGAATCAAGTAAACTGAACAAAAAATACTCCGTAATTGGAAAAATAATCATACTTATTAAAATTATTAAGATTTGTCGTTAAAACTAATAGATAATTGGTAATACAAACAATCATAGAATCGATGATTATAACTACACTTCGAGTTGTCAAAAATTTTATGTACCTCAATTATTTATTTTTACACGGCGTACTTTGGTGGCACTTAGAATTGCAAAGTATCATTGCTTTCTTGCATTTGCATCTGTTCGTGGAACAGTTTTTGTTGCAACTGCATCTCACAAAACCTTGGCCTGATCCAACTGAATGTCTCGTAGCTGCAGTCCTTAATGATATTTCAGAGCCTTGGTTCACATCTGCAACTTCTAAAAAAGCTTGATTGCAAACGTCGAATTCTGATCTGAAAGAAAATATATTACTTTAGAATATGAATGCTCCAAAAAGAAAGATAAATAATTTAATAAGAAAAAACAAAACCTGCAGTATAGTTTCTCAAGTACACCATGTTTGGTGCCAACTTTGTAAAAACCTTCGTCATTTGTCTGAAGAATAACTCCAATGATGTTTCTCAGATCACCTTTGCCTTTGTCAACATCTGGAATCGGTATAGTCACATTATCTTCAATGTTGGCAGGTGGATGAGACTTGTCAGAAGTAGCTTTCATTTTCTTTGCTTGTTTAACAAGATTTTCTGCTGCAGTTTTTCTAGCTTTCTGAATTTCATTTTCAGATGAACAAACTTCGTCTTGGTTACTTACTTCTTCAACGTTATCATCACTGTCTTCTGTCAGATTAACATTGCAATCTTCTTCGATTACCTTTTTCAAGTCTTCTTCATCCTGAATATCTTTTATGATTTCTTCCGGCAAAGAGGAAGTCGAAAGTCCCACTCTGGGTTCTATTCCAAATAATGCTTTGTAAGGCGATTGTTTTATCCCTGAATGGTAGGCACGGTTTTTCATGAATTGGACATATCTCAAGCCTTCTGACCATTTCGTTGAAACGTTGTCCTTCATCCAAGAACCTATCATATTCTCAATATCTTGATTTGCACGTTCAACGGATCCCTAACTTTGACTGTGCCTGGGTTTTCCGTGCACAATTTTGAGTTCTGGCCAAAGACTAGCTAGCTCACTTATGACATTATTGACAAATTCCCTACCGTTGTCAGATTGTAGAATGCACGGCGCTCCTACAGTTAGGAATATATCATTCAACTGGTAGGCTACCTCTGTCGCTCTCTTAGATTGTAATGCGCGTAGCAAAACAAATTTCGTTAGATGGTCTTGGTAAACCATAATAAATTTAAAATTTCCATCTGGTGGTGTCTGAAAATCGATCAGATCCACTTGGCACCTACTATTCATTTCTGAATGTAGAATAGGCTTAGAAACTAATCCCCTTTTCTTCTTTGTTTTCTTTCGATGACAGACACTACACATAGATAAATAGAGGTTTATCATTTCTTTTGTAATATTGGCATATTTTTTTGATGTCTCGGCTAACATTCTGTCACGGCCACCGTGGCCGACAGCCACATGAGCTGCGTCAATAACATCATAAAGTTCATCGGATGAAAGATAATATTTTATATTACCTTCAGTTCGCGCAATCAGTTTTTTCACATCCCCGATTTTTAGCACAGCAAATCGTTTCAATCTTCTTTGTTGTAATGGTGTTTTCTTTTCACATTTTTCTGCATCTTCAACTTGTTCAACGAGTTTCAAATATTGGTCTGATGATAACACATTATAATGAGACGATTTTTTATTTTCACTTTGTAAAACTTCCGTCAAAAACTTTTCCCTCCATTGTTTTTGATCTGCTTGTCGACTTGAAGTAGGTTCATCCATAGTGAAAAAGAAATAAACTTGCAATGTACTTTAAGACTTAAACCTTTATTTTTAAACTGCAGCCACTAAACTAATCATAAAAATCACTAAATACGTTACGGACGGCTGGCACTGAGTGTTTAAAGCGATTCCCGCATGTACAAGTCCTGACATGTTCGCTCAATTACTTTCGACTTAACAAAATTAGTTTAGACTAGGCCAAACTAGTTTATCCTGGGTATGTGCGTACTTATATTAGGATGAACTAGTTTGGCCTAGCCTAAACTAATTTTTCCTACTGGGGCTAGGTCGAACTAGTTTAGCCTAGGCAAAACTAGTTTGTCCTGAAATCGGGTTTGGCCGGTAACAGATACATACCTGCTTTTTTCCCTTCGCTGCCACGAGAAATTTTAACATTGCATAATAAACAAACAGCAAACTTATTATTATCACTGTTTATATCAAAATATTCCCATAAAGGCGATTTTTTCTTCACCGATGTCATTTCTCGTTGTTGAGGGTTGTATTTAGTAGTTTCAGAGAGAACGCTGCAGACTGAAATTTCCTCAAATTTTGCAAGCAAATACAAACTTTGTCTTTCAGTTTTAAAGTGATATCAATACCTGTAGTTATTTAACTCGTCAATAGTTTTATGTCTATGCATCGAAAAATTAGAAATTCATTTTCTAATCAAAGTTATTAGCATTAATTAAATTAATTAAATTGGCAAGTGATTAACTTCACTATTGGTTAGAAATTGAAAAAAAGGAATGCACTGTAATATTTTGCCTTGTTTGAGCATCAGTTACATCAAATCAGAATCTCTTTATCGTTTATGTGTAGACCACAGTTTGCATGCAAAACAAAATTGAATTATAGAAAACATCAGTAGAACTTAGGCAACCTCTTTTGCAAATACTGCCGGAAATCTGTAGCAGCAATTTAAAAAGTAACAACACTTATAAAGTAAAAGAATTGCTTCTAGTTACTTGCAAAAGATAGGATTTTAATCCAGGGGATTGGCTAAATGTTATACATTTTCGTTAGTATGTATGAAAAATGTCTGATACATCTTTGTATACATTTACATGAGTTTGTTTTATAGTTATAACTGATGTAAAATAAGTGAAGATTTTGAACATTTATGCCTTAAATATGCTGGAAGATACATTGGTACTGAAACACAATGAAGTTGTAGTTTATTCCCAACAGATATCTTAATCCCATCAAAACGTAAATGTAAGTTTAAACTAAATCGCCAGGAAAACGTCTGAGCCATTTAGCAAAACGTAGAATCAGTTTTACTAATATTGCATCGCAATCTGGTGTTGCAGCTAGTAGTTGTTCACTTATTGGTGCTAGCACAAGGCAGATCATGGTCAATGCTAGGTACGATTACTTTTGTTTATTCGTTTTAATAACAATGTTTATTCTTATTTAAAATCTTTAGGAAATCCGAATTACTCTCGAGGAGAAAAAGCGCCACGAAAAACTCCTGGAAAAAGTCCCAGGAGAAAAGCAAACACCATTGCTAATTTTTCTAAAAAGGGTTTTTCTCTAAGGCTAAAACCAAATTAGGAGGATAGTTTATAGTAGGGATTGTGTACCAATGTTAGATTCATCAGTAACCAGTCAGAACACAAATTTTAGTGGTTTTGAAAGTAATGAATCAGGAGTTTCTGAGAATTCAGGTATTATATCAGTTGCAACTCCTCTTTAGGTGCATTCTGATATGTATAAACTTTATATACTAAACTACAACATACAATATTTATCTCTTAAAACATTATAAGAAAATAAAATCTGAGATAGTCTAAAAAATTACAAATTTAAATTTAAAAATAAAAGCATGGGGACTTGATTTCCACTAAGCTTGCTTCTTTTTTCTACAATTGTTTGAAAAAATGCGTTCGCTTGGTACGGACGTCGCAATTATGCATAATCTTTTCTTCATCAGTGTATGTAGTCGTAAATAAGCCATTTTGCTCTTTTCCCACTATAAAATCGGATTTGAAGTTCTTGAAAGTAGAGGTTCTTCCAAAAACTGTTCTATTTTTATTATTACGAAATTATAATTAGAACATATTTCACATACGACTCAAGAAGTCTTAAAATTAAATAATTAATCTTAAAAAGTGGTCTTGATGTAATCTTAAACTGAAAACCACTTCACACAACGAATTAACCAAGTCTTAAAATTCAATTAATAATTCTATTTGTCTTCCCACACTTCGGATCGCTGCTTCGCATCACGCAGCCGCACCACAGAGCCGCACACAGCTCACTTTGAACGGCAAAATATAAATAAATAGAGATGGGGGGATCAGTTCTTTTTAAAGAACGACTCCGACCCGTTCCGTTCTTTTTAAAGAACGGTTCTGAAAAGTCGTTCCGTTCCGGATTTTTTTTACCTTGACAACAGGGGTTTCATTGGCTAAAATTCATTTTGGAACCATTCTTATTCTTAGCTTTTTCTCCTATTAGCCGAAAAAGAATAACTCCAGGCTCAATATAAAAATAGGTATTCAACAGCAACTAAAATAGTGCAGCAGCAAATTGGAAGAATATTATAGTTATTTAATTAGAAAAAAGCTTAAAATAATAATATAAAAAAAGGAAAATAAAAGGGATAATAAAATAAAAATGAATTACTGTTCTATTAATAAAAATATTTATGTAACTCTACACTTAAAAAATTAAGTAGGGATGTTGGTGATATTTTATTGTTTTAAATAATTGTAATTTTGGTTTAAAATAACCAGTTGTTTAATCTTCGCCGATCCCAATCTTGAACGACGTTTTGACACAAAATATCCCGCCTTCGAAAAAATTCGTTCGCAAGGGACAGAAGTAGCCATCATCCCCAGATATTCTTGGGCTAGCTCTGACAAAGCGGGATATTTGAAACCGTTAGATTTCCACCAAAGCAGAGGGTTGTGGTCCTTTGGAATGAGGTCGTCTGATAGTTACCTTTAAACAGATTCACGATATTAGATAGGAGATTGGGGTCGCAATGTTACCCCAATGCAAGTAGGTATTGATATTGTGACGGGAAAGGGATTTTAACAAATAATCAAAACAGCCTCTCCCCCCAACCAACCTTTATGTTATAGTAATGAATGGTTATAACTATAATAACTACCTATATAAATTACCTCTGAATCTCGATTGTAGCTTTTGATATGGGTGTTCCACTACCAGGAGCAGGGCTTGTAGACCCCTGGACACTAATTGCATAGAAGTTGAACACCTGAAAATTAAAACCCATTTTATAAACTTTATTACAATAGGTCTAAGATTACTAATTTTGGTCTTTTACCCAAAAATGCTACATACCGAATGCTTTTTTTGTAGGTATTTCTGTGAAATATCAACTTCTTTAGGTTCATGCACTTCTGTTGTTCGTTCCTTTTTGGCTATTATTTGGGCCACAAGTTTGATCACACTATCCTTGACTTGGGCCTCGGTTGTTTGGTTGTTTTTAGCTCTGTTGTAATTATATTCTAACATTTCTGCAGAGCTGGCATTATGGTGACTCCTGAAAACTTTGGCCTCAAACCTGCAAATTTATTGAGTTTTATTATGACAGAGATATTAGAAAACCTGTTGTACTTCAAACTACTTTAACCAACACACTTACCGTGGGTCCAGAAATGTACACGTTGTTAGTGTCAGGGAGTTCTCTATATCTCTAAACCTTTCCTTGATCCCTGATTCCAGCGACCGAAGTACATTTTTCCCAACATCTCCGAATTGCTCTTGTTCTTGGGATAATGTACAAAAAACGTGCATAAGTCCGTTTGTGCAGACAACAACGGAAGAAGCACTGGCATATTTTTCCCCGCTAACCTCTTCTGTTGTCTCTAGAAAGGGCCTCAGCAATGTGGCTACATCCTGAAGATCGGCCCCATAAAAACAGAAATTATTATATTTATTATTATTGTACTTGGTATATTATTATGCTCACTCAAAACGGCGACAGTGGTTTTCACAGCTTGTGATAGTTCCAAGAATCTGTCTATCATGAAGAGGTGCTGTTCCACCTCGTTGCGACATCAATAAGCAGTTTTTTTTGTTGCTGCTTATTGTAGTCCCTACTTTCATTGGTTTCCTCCTCATTTTTATTTTGCAATAATTGTTGGCGCTTCAGCTCAACTGTCGCCTGTGGACTTCGCCGGAAGTGGCTCACAATCTTCCTTACTTTGTCCAACAGCTGATCAACCTGAAAAGTACTCATATTTACGTACTTATTTATTTCAATGTGAAAGAAGTTCTTTCCCTATTGATATTATTATTAGCGAACTTACCTCGTCTAAGCCAACAGCTTTATTTACAATTAAATTAAGGGTATGCGCCAAGCACCCAAAGTGTTTATATTTATTTTTTTCCTTCACGGCCTTTACAATGTTAGCTGCATTGTCAGTCACGCAAAGGCCAATTTTTCCCGCTATATTGTACGCAGTACAAACTTTGTCCAATGCTTTTGCAAGGTTGTCACTAGTGTGACTTTCTGCAAACGCGCAGCAATCCAGAGCAATGGAGTGCAATTGGAATTCGCTGTCCAAGAAGTGGGCAGTAACAGCCATGTAACTTTCGTTGGCCCCTGATGTCCAACAATCGGTTGTGATGCAGACCTGGAGGAAAAAAGTTCGATAACTGTGGCTGTATACAAACTACAAACTGGCATGTCTACTCCGTTCAGTTCTTACCTTCCCTGCTTGGTTCATTATAGTTGATATATTTAATTGTACTTCTTCAAATATAGCAGTATCTGAAATTATTCTTCTACACGGAATGTCATATGAAGGATTTAACGCATTGACAAAAGCTCTAAATCCTTTATCCTCCACAATTGAAAATGGTTGAAAGTCCAAAATAAACATTTTTAATAATTGTTGGGTAATGTTTGAGGTTTCGGATTTTGTCAAAGCTCTTGTTAAATAGCTTGTAAGTTTGCGTTCCTAAAAAAATTAAGCAACTTTTAACCAAAACTTCAAAACTACAATTATGTATCTAATTTTTATCACCCACATTTTCATAAAAAATTTAACTACATAAGACTTAAGTTTTAATCATAGAATAATATTATTTAAATAATTTTGTTTTTCTTACCATTGGCTTTTGTTTTTGTACAATGGGGCACAATGCCGGTACGTCAGGCTTTGGTGGTCAACCAGGAGTCGGAGCAGGTTGTGTGGGTTCTGGTCGAGACGATGTATTTCCATTATCCGGAGCAGGAACAATCTAATAAACGACATAACTTTGTTAATTAACTAATATAGTAGCTACCTACTGTGATACAAAAGAATGCATCAATCACTATAATATACTTATTATATTATAATAATTATAGTGTGTTTTGATTTAATTACAAGTTTTTAACTTACCGTCAAAGGAAGTTGCTTTTCTGTATCTTTAGGAAACAATCCCTCTATATCTGCACCTTTATGTTTCCTTTCTATATGGCGCTTCATATTACTTGTGCTATGAATATATGAAATTTCTGTAAAACACATTTTACACTTTGCTTTATGGTTCCCTTTTAGAGGAATAAAAAAATCCCACAAACGGCTGTACTATTTCCCTTGCTTATTCCCATTCATTGTTCTTTAAAACAGCGGACTAATAAACACTAATGATTTAAATAAAGACAACCGCTACTGACACAACAACTGTTCACGAAAATATTTCGAAAACATCTGTGAAGGAATGATCGAGTTCGTGAACCAATTCCGATGGTCACAAACAATTTGAACCAGATGTGGCAAATCATAAATTTTACAATTTCAGCCACCCTCTCGAGTTTTGAATCTTGATACATTTACCAAATTCAAGTAATAGACGAAACGCCAGCGTTTTCAAAAATCTCGCTTGACGGAATTCTTGCAATCAACATTAGCTACAGTTTCATACAAAAATTTAATTAAAGAAACCATGCCATTTTTTCTCTGAATTCGTTCACACTTTATACTACATTGTATTTTTAAATATGTGGTAGTAGGTACTTATGCAACAGGCAAATTACAAATTAGGCTTTGGTTTTTATTTGTTTATTTATTTACAAGGTAATCTTAGAAACTAGGTACATAGGTAATTCATGTGTTACAAGATTTAATCTACTAAATTCATTGTTATATATACACCCTCGTCTAGTTTTCCTGTTGGAAAAATTTTCAATAACTTTATTTACATCTATTTTGGTGCAATTTAATGTTCAATAGGTACGACCGAAAGATTGCTCAGTCGATCATGTTTCAGTGAATTACGCAAATACGATATAATTATTTTTAATTTACTGAACGACCTTCCTGCTGTAGCCCTGTAGCCACTGTCACAGGTAAACTTATATATAAAGTAGTAATGCTGTATTAACTTCTGAAACATCAGTTTCCATACTATACTTAATTAAAAGTAGATTTGCAAATTCTCTTATAGTAGTTTTCTCGTTCATATCATTTCTTTTTAATTGAAAGAATTTTATTTATTTCCGCTGAGTTTATAACAGTATTATTTACAATTTTGTATTCTTGTCATCTGGAATCAATCTGAATAATAATTACCTGTTGTTTGTTGTAATATTCATTCTGTAGTTCACTAAATGCAAGTGATACTCACCGGTACTTCTATTTTGTACAAATAAAAAATATTTCACGTCGTATTCTTTTTTAAATAAAATTTAGAAGTTTTTGACCAAGTTTAATAATAACACTTTGAATATTTGACTTAGTTCTATGTAAGGGAGTTCTAAATGGTAAATTGATAAAAATGATAACTGTGGTAGGAAATATTTTAAATTTGTTTATATACTGCAATTGACACCATAAAGCAGGGTAAAAGTAAAAGTTGCACGGATATTATCGCCCTTTTACAAGAATGAGGATTTCTTCTAAGATACCGACGAACTTTACAACAGGTATATAACTTCCAACAATAAACCCACTACGTGACTGTACATAATAGAGATTGTAGTTGAAAGTGAAAAGTAAAATGAACTGGGTAGTAAAGATTTTGCTTATTCAGACTTTCTTAATTATATGGCTATTTTTATTTCATCTGTAAACAACTGCGGGGCCCCCAAATACTTTAGACCCCTTGCACTGCGGGCTTTTGCGTCCACTATTTTGCCACTGGCAACAATTCCTAAATACAAAAATTGTCAATGCTTCATAGAAACGAAACCATAGAAAACAGTTTTATGATGGCAGATGATGCACCAAACATACGAGGGTGGTCTGAAAAGTTTCCGACCTCAACGTGAAGATGGCAGCACTCGTAAATAAAAGCTACTGAATTTAGTTGTTCATCTGTTGACAGTTACTCACCAAAGTTTCAGCCATTTTGGACGCGCAGTTTTTATGTAACAGTCGTTTGAGTGAGTTGATGTGAGTTTTTTTGTGAAAATGGACAAAATCGAGTATCGAGCTGTCATTAAATATTTGTTTTTGAAAGGCAATACGCCTTCGCAAATAAAAGATGAGTTGGATTCTGTGTATGGGGACTCTGCACCATCATTTACCACAGTGAAATTTTGGGCTGCTGAATTTAAACGTGGCCGTAAGAGCTTGGGAGACGATGAACGTTCGGGACGTCCAAAAACTGCAACTACCGACGAAAACATCGCCAAAGTTCACCAAATGCTGCTAGACGACCGCCGAATTAAAGTGAGAAAGATAGCAGAGGTTATGAACATGTCAAAAGAACGTGTTTGTCACATATTAAATCAACATTTAGGCATGAGAAAGCTGTCCGCGCGTTGGGTGCCGCGTTTGCTCACGTTAGACCAAAAACGTGTTCGAATGAATATTTCCAACGCTCTTTTGGCGCAGTTTAGGCGAAATAAATCCGAGTTTTGGCGCCGATTAATTACTGTAGATGAAACTTGGATACACCATTATACGCCCGAAACAAAAATACAGTCCAAACAGTGGACTTCAAAGGGGGCACCGGCTCCAAAAAAAGCAAAAACTGTTTTTTCGGCTGGGAAAGTGATGGCGACTGTTTTTTGGGATAGTCATGGAGTTATTTTAATCGATTATCTTCAAAAAGGAAAAACCATTACAGGAGCATACTATGCATCATTACTTGACAAGCTGAAGGCAGAACTTGCGAAAAAACGGCCACATTTGCAGAAAAAGAAAATCCTGTTTCACTAAGACAACGCACCGTCTCACACCTCAGCGGTTGCCATGGCGAAAATCCACGAATTACGGTTTGAACTGCTTGACCATCCGCCTTACTCACCAGATCTAGCCCCAAGCGACTTCTTTTTGTTCCCTCATCTAAAAATTGCGCTCGGAGGACAAAGATTTTCGTCAAATGAAGAGGCAATCACCTTCGTGAACAATTATTTTGGAGAGAAAAATGCCGAGTACTATTTGGACGGGTTACAGAGATGGGAGCATCGCTGGGAGGAGTGTGTAGAGTTACAAGGAGACTATGTTGAAAAATAAAAAAAAATTTTCAGAAAAAATGTCTTGTATCTTTGTTAGGTCGAAAACTTTTCAGACCAGCCTCCTAAACACTTTTATTATATCTTATTTTTATTTCTAATAATTTTTAGTCGTGTTTGAACCCTTGTGCTTTATATAAATACGAACGAATTTAAAAAATTGTTACTGTCCGTTTTAAGTGCTCTTTCATTATTTCAATGAATCCCAGATATACACGTAAATTATTATTTCTTAAACTAAAAACAAAATGATATTGAATACTATATGCAATAATAATAAGAGTTATGTTTAATGAGGTTTTTAAAAATGTGCCGGGCTATGAAATTTACATAGATACGAAGGATTTTATTCCTTCTTCAACTGCAAGCAAAAAGTAGCTGTTAGCGTGTTATTACGAAGAGAATGACTTACAACGTTTGGGGTTTTTAAATGTTTTTCTTCCAATGTTATGTTCAAATATTAATAAAAATATAGACTAAAATAATATTTTTTGTGTACGTGCTACTTAGAAATAACTAAGAAAAGAAAACATATATAGGCGCTCGAGGTAACCATAAAATGTTGGTTATGTTAAATAATTAAATTCTGCTAGACTCTGAAAATGGAAATCGCATGCTGTGCGCCGCCGTTCCCAATTCCCATGCGACAACGAGCTTGATCCGACTTGACCCTTGGATCAGGATCCCTATTTATCCTATGTTCGGTAAAACACGAACTTAACTGAGTTTAAAAAGAACTGGAACGGTTCTTTTTGACATTTGAGAACGCTCGTTCTTGATCCCAGTAAAGAACGACTCCGGGAAGATCGTCACATCTCTATAAATAAGTCTATTGCGCATTATGCTACGGTCAGAATAAATTTCAGCCAGCATACTAGCGCCAGCGAAGCCAGTGAACTGCTTGGTTTTAGTTAAGTGGAAGGTTGCCGTTGCAAGAGATGGTTGCTGCTGGTCAGTTAGTTAAATCCAAACAGGATTTGGTTTTTTTGTGCGAGAATAGTTTTCTCGTTTTGTTAATTAGTGATGTGAGCCTAATATAAAAAAAAGTGTTAATAAATATTGTGTAAGAAGCATAAAAAACACCTCTGGAATTTGATGGAAAATGGAGGTTGATAGTAACGGCCATTTTAACACCAACGGTAATAAACAAGAAAAATTAAATTGAGATTAATGTGCTGCTGGAATCAAATGAATGAATGAATCCTTCAAGAACTTTTTAAATGCAAACAATAAAAAACAAATTACAATTGGAACAATTTTACATGTTTTAAACTTTTTAAATATGTTAAAAAAGGAATTTTAAACAATTTTTTGAACTTTTCCGAAAATGTATTGTCTTTACATTCTTGAAAAATCAGTTAATGTGTTAATATAAAGAACTTGAACAATAATTTTAAAAGAAAGTGAATCATCAAAACGATTTTATTATTGTCGACATCAGTTGGAAGTGTTTAGTGCATTGTTAAAATGAAAGTGTTGTTCCTGCAAACAAAACACAATCTGCATTGTTAAAGTAAAGGTCGTATTCAATTCTTTCTTTTTAAACATTCCTCAAAATACATTTCGTTATTGTTTTTTTTTTTTTCAAATGGAGGCATTCACAGTCATTTGTTGCTGGTTTTTAGTTAAAAATCTTCAAAGATTTTTTACTTTTGTTTCATAATTCCATTGTTGGATCTCTACTCATTCTTATTTATTTCTACTTTTTTTTAATAAATAGATACAAAAAGAATTATCTCATACTATATAAGCTGCTATAAATAATTCCATGCAAAATTTTTTTGTTATTTTTATTTTGGTGGATTGGATAAAAGCATATTTTTCTGATTGATTCTGTTCAATCTCGCTAGTGTTAGAAATTATTTTTTAATGGTTTTATAATAAATAGGTTGTTCTAGTGGATGGGAATTACAGTCATGGCTGGTTACAATAATTTGGTGTGGTGATGTGGTGCACTTTACAGATTCTAACGAAGATAAATAAATGCCACGAAGAAAAAAATAAGTTGAACTACACTCTGTTTACTCTAAATCAACTGTTGCTTATTACATCAATGAGTGCTGAAAGATTTATAATCATACGGTAAGCATTGCAACTGTGAAGAACTCCTGGAGATTTCTTTAATTTTATAAGGTAAGTAAGAAATAAGTTTTTTAAGAAGTTAAATTCTATTTTACTTTTTTGAATACTAGTGGTATTCCTTATTGAGTTAAAACTATATTCTCATGTCATCCAACTAATGATGGTGTGAGTCCAACTATAATACATCAAGGGCAACTGTTTTTTAAGTATGATGAAGATATCCTTTTTATAAGCAACCATATGATTTTGATGTCCTTTCATTGAAAGCAAAAGTACATTAAAATATATAAGCATAATCAGCCTTTCTAGGTTTTCCGTGTTTCCACGTATAATCTTCTCTGAAACATCGCTACCAAAGAGTCTATAAGCAAATAAACATGATAAGGAATCTGCAGAGTCAAGCTGACTTGCAGAATAAGCTTTTTTTTTCTTTCTAGATGACCGAGTTCAGCAAACTTCATTCAGAAGGTCTACTAAACGCATATACTTTTTTCTTTCTAAGGAAGCAAGAGAAAATCTAATATAAAATAAGCATTACAAAGTACTTCAATATAAGCATTTATTTAGCTGAGTTTATGTTAGGTTTAAGCCTGGTAAGTATTCTGTAAGTGCTAGCAAGTTTCCTGATCTCTCATCTCGTCTAAACGACAAATCAGCTTGTGTTGAATAACTCGTGTTGAAACCTTCATTTTGTTCGAGTTTGAATCAGCCAACTACTGCTGGGAGTGTTTTAATCAGAAATAAGACGAAGTGTTTTTTGAATAGTGCATTTGTGAAGGTTAGTTATTTTGTGAATCTGTTTAGTCCAGTACATTTCGTTGCTTTTCCGTAAATGTTTCATATTCAAATTGGGTATTGGTGTTTGCAGATCTGAAAGTGCCGAATAAAATTCCAACCCGCCTAAATGATAAATCAGCTCGTTGTGGTGAATAACTCGTGCGGAAACCTCCATTCTATCAGAGTTTCAACCAGTTAACTCCTACTGGAAATGTTTTAATCAGAAATATTACAAAGTGCGCTTTGATAAGTGCATTTGTGAGTTTTGGCTTTTCAGTTCTTTTGTTAATCTGTTTATTCCACTACATTTCTTTGGCTTTCTATATATGTTTCGTAATCCAGTTGCTAGATGCTGGTGTTGCAAATCTGAAAGTGCCGAAATTTATGGAATTTATGCCTAATTGTTTAGTGATAATTGGCACTTATACCCTTTGGCTGCCAAAAAATAATATGGGAAATAAAAAATAATGGGTACAAGTAAAATAAAGTAACATGTTCTACTGAACCTGAAATTAAATTCTTACTTCTTACTTCCTGTCCATTCCCATTTGAGGCGCATGGATGGTCAATGTCATTTCTGGATTTTAAAATACAACCATTGCATTGCTCCGATTCCTTGCACTGATTTTCTAAAATAAAGTGTAAGAGAATTAAGGTTGACAACGTTTTCATCGTCCATCTGCACCACTATGAATTTTCGGAAGAGGATGCAATGAGTTCTGACAGTGTTCAGGAACGTAAAGACCTCTTACTTTTCTTCTTCTTGATCTCAATAAGACGAAAATCTTGATCGCGTGCATTATATGAGCGTCTAGATATTAAAAACGATGGTCTACGCTGTTGATCTGGGTATTCCTTACAATGTATAACAAGAACTTCATAATATGGATCTTATTTCAGCCTCCACAGTTATCCCTGAAAGCAGTTATATGCTCGATATGATGAGGCAAGGTCTTGACCAATTTCAAGAGACAGGACGTAATTGTCTGGCAACCGTGAGAAGCTTGTCCCTCGTACCAGATGTACAGGCGTGCATTTCCAGTAGCAAGATTATGTACATTAAGGTTGCAGGTACACAGTTGTCTATAATAGGAAGCCTTAGAATTAGTTACATTAGGTGTTGGTATTGGTTTTTGCAAATCACTAACATAACTAATGTAACCCATTTTTTGGAAGTTCCAAATTAATATAATCTGTTGTATCAACTTTTAATTTTGAAGAAACTGTTTGGTTGAATATAAGTGGTTTAAAGTTTGTGAGAATTTCTAGAACAAGAGTTAACAGTAACTCGTCAATTGGTTGTAGAGAACTGCTGAGCAGAATACTCCTTGCATTTCCCGACCGCCTGATTTTGTCGCAGAAGTTCTCCATGCAATCTAGGTTCAATCTTCTAGTGTTGGTTCGAGAATACTTGTGTTTTAGACATTTCCACAACGATAAGAAAGATGTAATGCTTAATTTTCACCGCTGAACAAATCTCAGAACCTGTCATCCTTCCAGATGTGATTTTTCTAAACAATTTAACATTTCATTCAAGCACTTGATTTGTTTAGAAGATCCAACAAAAGGTTTATTAAACTATTTTACCCCCTTGGTATGAGAAGAATTAAAAATGTCGAATAATTTGTCCATCTTTTTTGTGAAGGAGCAGTGAAACCAGCTTCCTGTGGTAATTACACCAAGTACCACATAAGTATAGATGCTGGCTGCTGCTGTAGGTAGCACTTAATAACTGTGTGGCAAGTTTGACCTTCATCTTCTTAAAGTTTGTAGGAGATACATCATCCAGTCTCATCGGTGATTTCTTGTTCTTTTCACAGAAAATGTCTATTTACCTTTTTTCAGCGTGAACATACCCCATTGATACCCTGTATTTACAAAAATGTTTTTTATTGATTTAAATAAGTGTGGAATATCATACGTATAATCCTCCTTGATCAGAGGTTACTGCCAAAACGCTTAACCCATTAGCAAACAAACGAGTTAATGCTTTGTACAATATTTTGTTTAAGTTCTTCTCTCTCTATAGTTTGAACAAAAAAAAATATTATTGGAAATTTCTAGTTGCCATTTATTCCCCTGACCATCAGCACAAGAGCATTCTTTGTTGGCTTGTACTCTCTTCGATTTATTGTCTAGTGCAAACCTATTATTTCATATTTTGAACGATTATAAAATAGAAATTGCTTGATGGGCATCCCGTCAATACAGAGTAATACAGTCCTTATCCATCTCAGCCATAGTTGAAACTAACTTTCATCATTTCAGCAATGTGGTTATTGAAAGTGGCGGATACATTCCAATTTTTGGTAATTCTGTAAGGTGTAATCCTAGTTACTTATTCTTAAAATAAATACACTCCTTAATTAATTATAAAAGCAATGTATGATTTACAATAAGTGTTCGAAATCGTTGCCATGAGATTGTGAGCATAACCTTGCTCGACGTATCCAGGATTGAGTACACAATGTTAACAATGCACCATTTTGCCGAATTATCACTGTAGTGTTCTCGATTCGCTGTTGCAGTTCTTGTATATACCAACGGTTTTATATATCCCAAGGGTAAAAATCTAGTGGATTCAGGTCAGGTGAATGTAGAGGGTAAGATGTTGGTCCGCCTCTACTAATCGATTTATCTTGAGATGTTTCAGATAGATACTCCCGCACTTTCCGTCTAAAACGCCAAGGAGCGCCATCGTGTATAAACCACATATCCCGTTGAATATTTAAAGGCACCTCTTCAAGCAATTCTTGTAAGTAGTTTTGTAAAAAAATGTAAATAATCATGTCCTGTTGAACGATTAGGCAACACGAAAGGTCCGATTAGTAGTTCGTTAACAATTCCTGCCCAAATATTTACTGAAATTCTCACTTAAAAGTGAAGTTCTTTTAACAGCATGAGAATGCGTGTCTTCTGCTCGTAATTGAGCTAATTGAGTTAGATAGGTAAGTCGTTTTAGTTGATTTTGATGAGATTCCATTAAGATTTTACGTTTATCCTCAGGTTTTCTACACCTCAAATTATTTAAATTAATAATCAGATGCTGAACATTTAATTTTTAGAAGTAAAACTTGAAACCCATGCTCTTTAACACTTTAGGAAGTGATGTGAAAATTCCTTCAAAGCCCACAGTAGCATCTTTTAGTTTATGAAGAATTCCTTTTAATTTCGTATTTTTGTCATTTGGGAAACCATAAATAATGCTGCGAATCGTGTCCAATTGGCCATCATTTAAATCAGTATTATGACTTCCTCGTGAACGTTGTTTGGTGATGAAAACGATGTGCTTTCACCTGAGCGAATCTTTTCAACTTCCTTCTGAATGGTTCTGTACGAAAACTCTAATACGTTCGTAGCGGCAAGCAATCTTTCTTTAAAATTGGCAAGTGGAATGCGAGGACTTTGATTTCAGGTTCTCGCTGCATAAACTCTAAAACATTTGCTATGATATCTCGACCTTGGCTGTGGATCACTTTTCCATTAATACGAATTTTAGCTATATCGTAATCAGCTAAAGGATCACGCGAAGTCTAGTTGCTTTTCTGTTTTTGACCATACTTTTCCATTTTTTTTTATGAAACAGTTGCATATTGATAAATGTTTTTACTGATTGACTTTTATACATTAATATATTTCTTATCACTGCGCGGATGGAAAAGTAACTAGTTTTTTTTTAAATATATATGTCTGGGATTGCTTCGCTTTCAGCATTTTTTAAAGTTTTCTCGACTTTAGTAGAAATGACTCTACATTGTCTCTTCAGCTTTGCTTTGGTAGGTGTTTCCATGTTCAAAACTTGCTCACTAACTATAGAACTTGGGCTTTGTGTGCTATAAATCCTCGACGTTCTAGGTAAATTACTCTTGCATAGTATTTCCAAATTTTCTTCACTGGAAACGGATGCCAAGTGCTTTCTTCCATAACTTTCAAAGTTTTACAGACTGCTCGATGCTCCTAGGTTAACTTCTTTTTCTCAAGTAGCAGATGCCCACACTTCCCGTTCTGTTTTTTGATCTAATTCTTTGACTTCTTAAGGAGTACGTGTCTTTTAGAAAAAGAGGATTTGTTAGAAAATAGGATGTAACTAAGTGGTTTTCTTTACACTGATGAGGGGAAAGGTCAATTGAAACAAAAAGTATCATAAAATCTTTTTCTATTTCAAAAAAATAAGCAAAAAGTTGACATTATTTGATAACGGTGCAGCACTAAAACCTTTGTAATATTGATCTACACTTATCTTCGCATATCCAGGTATTCCTTATTTAAAAATTATTAAAATTATTGACATGGTATAAGAATGTAATAGGAATGACATTAACCGCAAATCGGGAATAATGACCACTCATGTGCTCATAATTGTTATCCATTGATCTCAGTGCAGAGCTGGGCAGGCCATTTCTAGTTGCGCATCACCGTTGATAATATTTCATGCTCATGATGACTTAAAGTCTGTAACGGCAACTTCAATGCACTGGTGTAAGTCTTCAATAGTGTATACCTCCAAGACATACACTCTTGATTTAAAATAATCGCAAACCCACAAAAAAAATCTAGAGGAGTTAAATCAAGGACTGCGTGGGGGTCATTCTACAACCTTACCAACAGAAACAAGGAAAAAATACAAAATATCGTCGGTTGATGACCAGATGTCTTGTAATTCGGGAAAAAAACCATAAATAAACATTTCCTTTTCTTTCAAACGTTTTTAAAGAGACGATTGACATTTTTACAATAATTTATAATACTCTTCTCGTCACTAAAGTTGTAAAATTTAAACCTAGAAAGAAAAACAGAAAATTTTGGTAGTTGCATTTGGTTTAAATGCTCTATGCCAGATAAATTGTCGTCTAAATCTGAATTTTCACTGTCTCACTCTTTTTTATATATATTCCAATTCGCAATTTTTACTGTGTTCACAAAATTGTTCAAAAATTTGGGAGAAAATTTCTCGACCTCCTTGAAATTAAAGTTGACATTTCGTTCTCCTACATACTGTTTTATCGACGTTATCGGGTTCAAATCCGGGTGATAAGATGGTAGTCTTAACCTTTGTAATGCCAAGGTATGGTGGTATACGAATGACATCATCGATCGGGGGGATCCGGCTGGACCCCTGTGAAAGACGTGCTGGAAGTAGGAATTTTTGTGTAATATGAGTTAGATTTATTTATAATGCCAAAATGTAATCATGACGTAGAAAATAAACACACTTTTTATTATAAGATATTTATTGATATTTAATTTGTAGTGACAAAACAATTTAAAATTTAATTATTCATTTGAACACGAATAACAATATTTATTCGAAATCGTTTTATAGTGATCAGGACAAACGTGTCGTTCACACTTTTGACACTTTGTCTAACTTTACCATCCTTTTGACGGGGACAGGCAAAACACCGTTGTTTTTTAGAACGTTGGCCTTTTTCATTCACAGTCACTGGCTTAGCTCTCTAATCCCTGAGCTCTAAACGCTTCGTATATATACCTTACAATTTTGGTATACAATTCTGATACATCTTGGCTTTGTCGTCTTACGTGTGGTAACAACGGTGATTTTCCAAGATGCAGAAGAAATCGTCTACGTTTATCTGGCTTCGATTTCTCCCAATCAGGAAACTTCTTCATCCATATACAAAATGCATTAGACTCTAGCTGAGTCCAGCATATTATAAAAAAGAATCATGGGCCAGCGGTAAGTTTTTCTCTTCGTAGAATATTCTTTCGCCTCTTTATCAGTAGTATCTACTCCACCCTCAGTGGCATAGTAGTGGAGTATTATTCAGGTTTGTAATTTGCTGATTCCGATCAAACCTTATTGTCATGATGTTCTGCAGAATGCAATATAACAGCCTTATTCTTTGCAGGAACATTAGACGCTAACGGGTGCTCTTTTGTGAAACAGAATAAAGAGGAATACATCTCTGTTTCTTTATGGCAGCAATTCCTTAGGAATATCAATCCTATTTTTCCTCATAGTATCAAGTCAATTTAAACCACTCCATTTTCTCTTAAGGCAACGGAATTAAATGACAATTCATTTTATATTCTCGATTGTACCTCCATTCCAAATAACATCTAGGCAACTTGTAGAAGGCATCTAGGATCAATGAATAGAACGTAATAAACATTGATGTTTATAATTTGCTTGCCTATGTGAACTTGCCAATTTAGTTATGAAAACCAAGAAAAAAGGTATGAAAGATATATTATAAACTTCTAAAAAATAAGTAAGGTAACACTTTCGAAACTTATTTATAATAAAGACGAAATAAATATTTGATTCTATGTAAGACAAGTCATTTTATACACACGTAAATCTAAATGCAAGTTTGTAAACTAACCAACTGGCTTGAGAAACAACTTCTATGTTTATTTATGATAAACGCTAAAACAATCAAAGCAAAAATGAGATTTTCTTTACAACTGTCACAGCATGTGGTAACTTTGGAAACTTTGTTTTTTGGTCCTTTTGGTATCTTAGCGTAACACTCTTCACAATACCGACTTACTTTGTGAGCTACGCCTTCTTTTTTCTTCGGTACATGAGTTTCACGTTTTTTGCCGCCGTTTCTTGGTTTCGTTGGTTGGTTTGCTGATCCATTTTCTGCAAACATTAAACTCTGAACAATAGACATTGACTTATTGCTTAGAGCTTTATGGACAAAATGGGCATTTGCTAACGCAGTACCAAATATAAGTTCAATGATAATTTTCCTGTACCATTTAACTATACTATTTTAACTAGCCATTTAATCTCAAAGATCAATTGAACTTTTGGCTTTGCTTATAATCCAAAATAGCTACGGGGTTTTTTATATCACCAGTTTGTTTATGTACCACTACATGTGTGTGCTTGGTCGACAGCACTTTAGAATACATACACCGCGATTATTTTCTTTCTTTTTTTTTGTTATTAGTTCTTTGGGATATTCTCCCCGGTCTGCTCTTAGGGTACCTAACAAATGCGTTTTATTATCTAAAAGTTGTTTTACCAACTCCAAACTCTTGTAGTAGTTATCTGTAATTACTATTCTGCCCGAATTCAAGAGTTCTTGACAGCTCCATAACAATAGTAGTGGGGACAGAAATAGCGGCATCTCTGTGCTTCCCACAGTATTATTTGGGAAAAGAACTCCTAGACGTTTCTTTTCCAATATATTTAATCACCTCACTTAAATGATCGATTCCTCTTATGGCTTCATGCATTGCAATAAAGGCAGATAATTAAGTCTGTTTCTCTCTTTATTTGTAACATCAACAACAAAATTTAACTGTTGTGATTTAGGTGCAGTCAGGGTATGCATTCTTTAACATGAATTGTAGTTTTTGCGTGTTTTTTCAAGTCACCGCAATGAGCTTTTAGATGGGATCTGCAAATTTTGCAATAAGCTTTTTAAAATGAAGTACTATCTCCTTTTACTAGCCAACCTAAAAATTATATCTTAGCTGTGATTCTAAAAACAGCATCGTTTAATGAGTGTCCTCAACTCGCCACTTTGAACGTAGATTTTACTTCATCGATCTCACCGTCATTAATCATAGCTACAAAATCAAAATAGTTAAGCAACATCAATAAATGAAACGCACTTTTGATTACCACCGTCTAGTGAAGCTGCTAAATATCCATGTTCTAGGTGTATAAAAATCCCGCTGGGTTGGACAATTTTACCGTAAAAATCCATAAATTTGCTTATGGCAGTTTTTTCATTCCTTTTTCCATATTCAGTTGCAAGTGTTGAAAAATGCTGCCTTAACAGAAGTCTTTTTACAAGGTTATCGAAGAAGTGGAATCTTCCCACCGGATCATTGTCCCAAAATCAGAGGCAGTCAAGCGACACATGCGATGGCTCTCATTGTCCAAGAGTATTTTTGGTGCATCATGCATCTGGATGGTGTTGTTGAAACATGCAACGATTATTCTTGGCTAATGAGTAAAGAGATACTTTCTTAAGTTGCTTATTGTTTTATTTAAATTTCCCTTCCGGTTTCGTTATTTAAAATAACATCAGCAGGAGATTATACCTTGTTTCATAGCCGAAGATGATCCGCTTAAGTTTTTTAAACAAAGGTGATTGTGTGATGATTGCTCTGTATTTTTTGCGCTGGTGCGTATTGGACAATATTTATTTCTCACTCCCACGAAGAGTAATTTCCCAGAGTACTTGACAATAATTACGGCCTGAAAGCAAGTACACTGCATGTGAGTTTTCGTAAGCTATGTAGTCCAGCGAAGGCGTTTGGCTCATTCAGTTCAATGTGAGCACCGCATAAATCGTTTTCTTCAAGTCCAGAACCTAAAATAGATGATTTAGAAATAAAAAATAAAATCGAAATCAACAAAGACAACAACATTTGCATACAAACTATGCTTATGTATTATAAAAACTCTTAAAGATCTGTTTGCCCAACTACCATCAAGATAGACAGTTATGTGTGAAATTCTGTCTTCATCCACATCTCCCTTACTTTTAGCATTTCCAAAAGGATGCTACTACCCACAGTACTCAATTCCCTTTGGATATCGTATTTTGTACCAAACAGACATGGAATGTCCAGAGCACTGAACAGTTCGTTTAGATGAGTGTAAGTGCTCGCGATCAATAAAGTGTTCCCTAAACTGCTGAATAATTTAGTGTATCTTTTTTGTTCGGATCTTCATTATTTATTGGGAATTGTTTGTCACATACGTTACACCTAAAGGCAAAAGTGCCGACCAAGTCATAGCTCGTTTCACTAACATATTTGAGTCGACCACCAGTATACTTATTGTGGTTACGTTAACACTTTAGCACTTAAAACAAATTTGAATGAAACTAATTTAATTCTAACTAAAGTTATTACAATGCATGTTCGATATATTTGTCCTTAGCATAATAAATTTTCCGTAGACGCTTGGGCCAAGTCCTTAACACATTATCGATTAAACTAAGAAATACCTATCCTAATTCTATTGTTGTTGTTTATTCCCTATAAAAGGTAAACAGAATTGCCCCTAAATTGTCTGGTATGACAAACAGGGCAGTTCGGAACCTTCCACATCGGATGGTCGTGTATCCCGTTGACGCTACACCTGTTGGATGGTTCAGTACAGCCACTTGATCCCTAGCGGTTATTGGTACCACTTGGTAAATAATTGCCTGGACTTCCGCTGGAGTTGGTTCCATATTTGCTTCTTATTTCTCGTTACGGTAAAGACAATTATATTTTACGG
The DNA here is from genome assembly GCA_011009095.1 of Ignelater luminosus. Classification (NCBI taxonomy): domain Eukaryota; kingdom Metazoa; phylum Arthropoda; class Insecta; order Coleoptera; family Elateridae; genus Ignelater; species Ignelater luminosus. Next base: position 85,573 of record VTPC01007526.1, read on the forward strand.
TGATCCGTAGGAAGTGCAATTGCTATTCAACTTGTTACTTGATATGTAACTTAATCCATGTATCCGTTTTTACATTTTCTGCAGAGTGTTTCTTTTTTTACACTTAATAATATATATTTTATATTCCGTACTTTTTAATGTTGCGCCCTGGCAGAGCATCGAGGTTTAATTTGATCTGATTTTCTTTTTACAACGGATTTAGCTTCAACGGTTGTCGCGTGGCACGGGTGGCCATGTTAGGAATAAAAGAATTTTTATTCATTAATTTTATTATTAATTATTTACTCTATTATTATCGCATTTATTTATAATGATTTTACATTTATAACCTTTTTTATGTTTTTTAAGGGTACATACTTATTTCTTATTTATATTATTAACCCATTTCTTATTTATAATTATTTACAATTTTAGGAACTACATTTTTACTTCAAGTTTACTTCACTTCTAAATTTCCATAATCATATTTTCAATTACCTAAATATCTTAATCAACAATTTCATTCATTTTCAAAGGTCGTCGTTCTATGTCACAACGCTGACAAGGCTTCTAAATCATCGAACGCCTTTACCAACTAATTAAACCCGGTGTATTACCTGTACACGACATCTTACGAATCTCTTCCCGAATGCCTTTTTAAGGCCTGATGCGCCGCTTATCTTACCCTTTCTTTAAATAGGGCCAAATGGAATAATCCAAAGGAGTGATAAACTTGATAGTTTGCTGATGCAACCATTGTAGACTAGTGCGGGCCGTATGAGACGGAATGCTGTCTTGGTGTAAAATGTAATTGTTTTGCGGGTACAGTTCTTTGGCATCCTTTGCCATCCAACGTAAAATATTTTTCTGATAGTAGCGGGCATTCACTTTAACCACAGGTTCTACAAAATACGGACCAATTACACCTTTGGACGAAATGCCAAGCCACATCATTACGCTTTTTGGATGCAACACATAAGGAAGTACTGCAGCATGACTTCGATTTTGCGAGCGCGCAATGTACTGAATTTCTGTATTCCCCGTTGCATAATTTAACATGAATAGGTATTCGCCGGATGTAATGAATCTTCGGTGTCGTCTTCCTCGAAGTTGCATATAAAGTGATCAAGAGCGTATGTATCGCTTTTCAATGGTCTTTGCAGATAATGCATGCCATTTCCTCTTCCGCACGATTTTCTGATTGAATCTTCTCGCACAGTTACGAATGTAGTCGGACAAACAGAATATATCTTTGCTAACTGACTCTGAAACTTTGGGGTTAGTTTTCTTAAGTCCATTCTCAGTTGTCTCTTTGAGAGCGGTATGCGTCGAGCTCATTTTTTCGATTTTGGAGGTTTGGTAATTGAATTTGTTTGTCGTTTCTTGATATTTAGTCCCCGGGGAGAGGCACCTCGCGATATATCAGCAGGGTTCTCTCCGGACATGGTACCAACCTTTACGCGAACTGTGCACCTGTATTTTCGCCACACGATTAACGATGTATGTTTTCCAGTGGTGTGATGGTTCTGCTAGCCACGCGAACACTATCATAGATTCCGTGCAGAAATACGGTTTATTGAAGGGTATATTCAATATTTTAGTTGCCTTGTTTGCCAGTTTTATTGACGTTGGTGTTTTAGCCTGGTGGGTTCGTGTATTTTATTTAACATAGAGGCAAGGAAGGTAATTTGGAATACCAATTTGTTGAAAACTTATAACTTTACAACAAATGTTAGGTATAGAAGAAGAAAAATAACGCCTGAATCTATCTTATTAACGTAAAACGTACACCCAATGCTATTGTTCTTTTTTTGCGATAAATCTAATTCTGTCTACGTTTTTTATGGCTTGGAAACGACGAGCCCTTTTCCGTTTTGCAAAGGAAATGTGCTCGTCGTCTGAAGAGAAATAGCGGCATCTCTGTGCTTCCCACGGTATTATTTGGGAAAAGAGCTGCTAGAGAGGTTTCTTTTCCAATATATTTCATCATCTCACTTAAATGATCAATTCCTCTTATGGACCCATGCATTGCCATAAAGGCAGATGATTACTAAGTCTGTTTCTTTCTCTTTATTTGTAACATCAACAACAAACTTTAACTTTGTGATGTAGGAGCAATCAGTGTTTGCATTCTTCTAATATGAATTGCAGTTTTTGCGTGTTTTTTCAAGTCACCGCATTGAGCTCTTAGATGGGATCTGCAAATTTTGCAATACGCTTCTTGAAATGAAGTGCCATCTCCTTTTTCTAGTCAACCTAAAAATAATATTTCAGATGTAACTCTAAAAAACCGCGAATGAAGTAATCTATTTGGCTTACCTTCTGTCCATGACTCTTTTTCCCATGCCTCTGATATGTTCTAATTTTATCAGTTTTTCTCATGACTAGTAATTAGTGTAAAAGCTGTGGTTGTTGTTTGCTTTTTGATAGCTACTTATCAGTAAATTTGTGAGACACAAAAATCACAAATTTGATTTTTACTAAAAGCATAATTAACACTAAAAAGGTTTCTTTGTATTTTTTTTTCGGTTATGGGCTTTGGTGTATTTCTAATTAGTGGAATCTCTTTAGGAAAATATGACCTGCGAGACGCTCGGTTTAAATCAAAAACCTCAAAACGCGCCTCATTAAAATCTCTTTTACAAAAAACTTTATCCTGTTGATCAGAGCGAACTTGAATATAAACTAGCTGGGATATTTTAAAATCTGTTCCATTTTCGTTTTTTCTCGATGTACAAATGGTGCACTGAATCTTGCAATTAAGGTAATAAAAGTCTGTGATTTCCATGTTAATAATAGAAAATGGTGTACTGCTGCTTGCTAATCGAACCAGTTGCTGCCAGTCCCACGGGATCATGATTTTTGCTTTTTCTATGAGGGAATGGTCACTGTGTCTGCCTCTAAATGGGTACGACTTCTTAAAAGATATTTATAACTTATAACCTTTACTGAAGGAATTAATTTCAATATTGCAAACATGCTAGAATAACGTTTATATTGCTGTTTTGGAAGGGTAGTTGTCGGACCAAATTGTAATTTCTTGAACTGACGGATTTACAGAAGTTAGTGTCAATTTAAGCAAATTTAAGCCGGGTCTGGAGTTGGCGGCTTGGCTGTCGGGTCGGTTTGTGTCTGTTGTGGGCTGCACTCCCGGGAACCGCGCGTTGTCTGCTGAGGCGCTCACTACTCGGGGATAGCCAGTGCGTCGGATGACTCGCGGATTGTCGATACTCCAGGCATGAGTATTTCTAAAATAAACACCCCCTTGCGCTTAAAGCAGAATTCATCAGTGCTGAATACGTGTTCTGGACAGATGGGTTGTCGTCAATGTTGTCGTAGAAACCATCTGCAAAAATCTCTGCGACGAGGAAAGTCAGCCGCAACTAGTTTTCGCCCTTTGCACATGGTAAGAATGCGTTAGCTGTTCATGTAATACACACCACACGGTCCAATGCGATACAGGAACGTGTCTTGCAATTTCTCCAGTGCTTAATTGTGGATCATTTTCAATCATTTCCAGAATATCGTCTTCTGCTTCCAGAACTCAAAGGAGACATTCTCTACCACCTGCAACACCTCTTTGCGGTTATAAATTCGTGGTTGAATAGCCCACAGTCTTCTTGGAGTCGGTTTCCACCCTCTTGGCAAATCGTGCAACATACAAACATGCTACAGCTGCAGCGTTTTGACGATCTTCACCATACAGAATCACAATGTCTATTAATTCTGTATTAGTAAATTCCAACTCCGCCATTTTACAACACTAATTAAACTATCACGGTAAACAATAAAAACAATTAATAAATGCTATACTAGGGTTCACCGAAAGACGAAGTCAGGTTCACACAGTAACAGTTCGTGCTGGGAAATTAAAATAAACTGCATTGTAGTGTAATAACTATCTCCATATAATATGAACATTTATTTTTTAACTGAAGAAATCCCCTTTTTTATCCTTTAAAACATCAATTAAAATTATATTGTATCCTAGCCTTGCAATTTATTATGTTTGTAGATTCTTTCAGATCCAGATGACTCGGAATCTGAAAACGTGTACTCACCCGTATTCACTTATCTAACAGTACAAAATTCTGCAATTTAGAACCAACTATTTGTTGTTGTCATGTTATTGACATGACAATGATATTTAGCATATTTGCAAGATAAAAAACCATGATAATCAGCATATATTTTTATTATATATCTACAAATATATTATAAAGGGCTACTCTACACATGTAAAACGAAGATACAACTTATAGTGGACTAAGATTCATCACTTGATGATGTGACATCATCAGAATCCCTCACATTGATAATTAAAGGTTCTACTTGTGTCTTCATTACTACATCCAATTTTCTCATTTTCTGTTCTCTCTGTGTCCATCACTATTACAGCATTATTGTCCAATTCTAGTGGTATTTCCGTAAACAGAAAAACATAAAAATCTTAAATTGGTTTCACAAGGAAATATTAATAAATTGGCAAGCACCCTAAAACTACTGTGGAGTCCGACCAGAACACTCATCTGAGCGATTTAGTTTTAAATCCAGAAAGCACCTATACTGTTGATCGTGTTGCGTGTGTATAAGGCGCCGCGTAGTTTTGTGGATGCCATCTTTGATTTTGCGCATAATAAATTTACGAACTTGACTCCGGTTTTACTTATCGAACAGATATAAATGCAAACCCCATATGCCTGATTGGAAACGTCCAAAAAACAATGCATCTCTGCAGTTTGCTGCTTTATGCACATTACATGTCTCGGAATCTGTAATTGGTTTAAGTAATTTAGTCCATTTGGCAAAAGATCGTTCCATAACAGTTTTTCCATCCATAATTTCTGCAGGGTGATTTTCGCAATAACTAACTCTAACTAAACAAATATTTACAGAGCCAGACTTAAAATTAACTAAACTAACTTATCTAACTAATTAAATAATTAATTTACAGGACACAACATGGCAATACCGCCATATAAGCTCATATAGGTAACTAGCTAGTATCTCGGCTATGGTGAGATTCATGGCCTTGTACTTCATATTTACTGCTCTCCAGAACTTTTCCACATGGTGTACAAGCCCCCGTCTCCGGATCAACAAAGTTCTCCAGGGTGATTAACGAGATGGATATATAGAGTGGAAGGGGAGACATTGTTCTTCCGCCCACCGATCCGAATGTATTACATATATATGGATCTTATAACGATACTTAAGTTATGGCATTCAGATTCAACGTGCATAGGCTTTTACTTTACCTGGAGCAACCTATGTTTTAATAATCGACAAGTGTTTCCCAACTTCTATCTTCAACGAATTGGGCAAACCAATTTTGGCCTCTACACCGTACAGGCCAAATACCCATTTGTCAAGTACCATGTGTCCCCATTTCCTTTTCGATGTCAACGACTCGTCTGTAAATCAAGTACGTGAATATAAGAATTGATTACAGCTATTACCACTGTTTGGTTTGGACTACTGAGTCGGATGGGGTTGCGAGTTAACCACCAAGAGCAAGCATTTCTCGGAAATAGTGATTCCAGTCAGTTACTGTTTCACTGGTTAAACCTCATAAAATTTTCTGCGTTTGCGTGAATGGACAGTGCCCATGTATACAGCACTAAAATGAACTGGCGTAGTTGAAGATTACTTTGTGTCTCAAAAGAATTCATTCTGACTCATTGTTTACATCCTTTGTGGCTCGAGCACATCTATATCTCTTCATATTTCTTAAGAATTTCAGTCTTGGTTGTCGAATTTCATATTTTATCATTAGGATTTTGCTATTTGTTTTAGTTTTTTGCCAGCGAAATCACATACTGTGAATTTCTTTGCGTAAACTGTCTTCACTCATCGTGTAATCGATTGCTTCCTGAAACTTTCTTAAAACGTTGCGAACGGTAGAAATTTTTTTCTTTGTAACGTAAAAATTAATAATTAATCTTCTCAAAATGTCTTGATAAGCGGGTTCAAGGCAGAATCCCCAATTTTAAATAGAATTTATAAATCAATTCGATAGGTAATCAATACTAAAATATATAATAACAAAGCAATAATATTAAAAATTCAACTAATAATAGTAGTAACAGCAATTATTAGAGATAAATCGTGATAAATAGTAAGCTTACTGTGAGGTATAGGAAAAAATAGAAGTGATACTTTCTTTTCGAATGTGCAGAAGTTACTGCCTGAAAAGTCAGCTTACAAGTAAACTCCCCCACCTTTCTGAAGGATTTGCCAGTGCGCATCGAGAGTTCATCCGCAAAGTTAAGTAAGGCGAGCTGCACACGTCTCCGTTTCCGGATCAACAAAGATCCCCGAGTGATTAAGGGAGACGAATATATAGGATGGGACGACTGGAAGGGCAGGCATTGCTCCTTCTCCGTATGCCGCCCAGCGATCCAAATGCATTAATGGATCCTGCAGGTTACGATATTCAGATTCAACGCGCGTAGGCTGTTACTTTACCTGAAGCAACATATATTTCAATAACCGGCAAGTGTTTCCCATCTTCTATCTTCAACGAATTGGGCATTCCGTGTTGGTTTCGGTCCGCTGTTTAGGCACTTGTCTCATTGACAGACGTCTGTTATTGAGCTATCCTTAGATTCTGGTATTCGGTTGACTTTCGAGTTTCTTTTCTCATATTGGTTTTTTTGTTTTCTACATTCTTTTATTTTCTGCGCTTCGAGGATGTGCTGTGGACCCTTGCATTTTAAATTCTTTGTTCTTCTATTTAAGATAATCTCAGGAGACACGCAGTTTATATAATCATCGCTCCAATTTGGGAAACATTTTGTCTTTCTAGAACATCTTGTCCCTGATTATCGTTCTGACGAACAGTAAATTGCTGTCTCCCGAATATACAACAAAATGACACTTAGAAACTCCTGTAACTTCTAATTGGCCTTGAACCTTATAAACGACAAAATAGAATGATTATAGGATATAGAAAGTCTATAAAATACCTGGTACAAATAGTCATGAGTCTTTTTCAACTTAATTACATCTGCAATCATTTGCAAGCAAGGTACTTCACCACTTTTAACAGCATCATTTAATGAATGTCCTGAACTCGCCACTTTGAACGTAGATTTTACTTCGACGATCTCAGCGTCATTAATCATACCTACAAAATCAAAATAGTTAAGCAACACCAATAAATGAAATGCACTTTTGATTATCGTCTAGTGAAACAGTTAAATATCCATGTTCTAGGTGTATAAAAATCCCGTTGGGTTGGACAATTTTACCGTAAAAAACCATAAATTTGCTTATGGCA
>VTPC01007528.1:0-16073 GCA_011009095.1 Ignelater luminosus
TTTTTTTTGTCAATGAAGTCTTGATAAGAAACAATCTTGTTTTGTTAATTGTTCACACATACTATAATTATTTGATTTTTTAAGATTATATAATTCATTCCAGATTAAGTTATAGAAATTCTACTTTTTTAGCTTTACTAACGTAAATTACATTTTTGAATACGTCTTTATTGTATAGATTTCTTGAAAAAACTTCATTAGTCTATTTTTGCCAAAATGCTAATTATGCTGTACTAATATTATTGTTCTCTAGTCTCAAATAAACGGCTTAGAAAAATAGTTCTTGTAAATAAAAGTTACCAGCCAAATTTTAGGTTATTTGTCATTTAGATAATAGGGAACATACACATGATGTACCCCAGAGGTGCTATCTGTCTCTTTCTTATTCATTACAAACCATATTTCTCATCTTTTATTAGTCTCTAGGTTATTTTATTTTATTAATTACTACTCACTCTCCATAAGAATTAAATAATAGAGGGTGTCCCATAAATGCCAATAAAGCTTCAGGTAAACATCTTTTATGAGTGCTTATTGCAAATCTGCAGAAAGAAAATTTCTCCTCAGCTTAGTTTTCTTGTACAAATGGTCAGAAGTTAACATCTGTAACACTAGTAGCCGATTTCACCAACTATTGTTAACACACTGTTGAGGATTTATCTTGGGGTTATTGAATTTTTGTATTTCACCAATCAGATCTAAAGAACTCTGGTGTTAATCATGAGCGGAAAACGACACTGAGTCCAACGCGCCAATTTTAAGTGGTTAATACTTGGTTTCAAACGTGATGGGAGTAGGGTTGTAAATTGTTTTATTTATTTATTTTCATTTTATTTTGTGGAAACTATTAGTGTATATGGTAAGTATATTTTAAATGGTTACGATTGTATTTATAATGTAATACAGCAATTATACGCTTTTTCTCTCAACTTAACCTAATAATTTTATAATAAAAGCTAACCTAGAAAATTATATTTGTATTGCAGAATAATGTCTTTAGATTCATCATCAGATGAGGAATTTATCCTTGATGCAATAAATCCTAAAACCAGAAGAGGTTGAAACAGTTGTTGAGGAAGCTGCACAAGCTGGTCAAGATGGTAGAAATGATTCTGTCAGAAGAGCATTGATATTAATGCATTTTAATGTGTGAATTATACAAGAATTGGTGAAAATAAAAACTAAAATTTATCCAGTGTAATTCTTGAAGTATATTTTATGTGTAATCTACTGTCATTCACTAATAATGACTTTACTGCACCATGTAATAACTTGGATATCATAAATATAATTTAATGAACAATGCTTATACAGTGTTATTTTTAAAAAAGAAAACAGCATGAACTGCTACTAACTAAAATTTATTTTACGTCGAAAAACTATTAAATATAAACTATTTTAGTTTGTCATTGTATTCATCTCGAGTATTTTTTTTAAATTCCCTCCATTAGTTGCTACCAACTTAATTCTAGTTGCAAGTAAACTTCACTAATAAATCATGTGTTAAACGACGTTAATGCCGTTACTGCGCAATATAACACTGAGTTTCTTTTGGTGAAATGCACACCCTGTTAATACAGGGATTAAATCTCGGTTCAGTGTTCATGAATCAGTAGATTAAAACTTGTTGGTGAAATCGGCCCTAAATAAACAGAAACCAAAGAATCAAATCCAAATGAAGCCATTACCAATTCAACAAATGAATCTGTTGAAACACCAATTACCCTTGATAAAGCACAGAACTGTCAGATTTCTCTTTTTGAAGATGCTGTTAAAAATTGAATTCTTACCAAAAAATAGGTATGACAAACATGCAAGTCTTGGGTGTACTGATAAATCTGATGGAATTAGTTGCCAGCAATTTTTTCAAGTTTTGACAATTTTATGGTCTATTATCACTGGAATAAAAAATCTTTGATTTCTTGCGACACTTTGATTCCTGCATTCGAATAATTTTGTATTTGCCTGCTGCAGCATTGCCAAGTTTAAATTTCTTTTTTTGGTTCGTGCGTCAAATCTAAGTAGGTTGGAACATTTGTGTTTTCAATTTTGGCATCTTAAAGAGGATCACAACATAAAAATCGTAATTTATTTTTTAACATAAGGGTGTGGGAACAAAAAATCCGTACATTTTCTTATTTAACTGAAATGGAATTAGACAGTGAGTGAAGATGTTTTTTGTTTTTTTTCTTCTAATCTATTACTGATCAAAAAAAGCATATTTGTAATTGAAGTTAAAAATATTTGTTTATTTAAATCGAGGGGTAATTTACCCTTAAAATCAGGTGTATACAAGAGTTGAAATCATATTGAAATCAATCGATATCACTTAAAATCAAAACTGAAATCACATGAAATCACTTGAATCACTCTTTTTTATGAGAATATGGAGGAGATGGATCCATAACAATCCTCAATTTACTCTCAATAAAAATTTTCTCAGCTTAAATTGTTACATATGCATAGAACTTAATGGACATGCTTTGATAAAATTAATAAAACCGTATTATGACGAAAACAAACTATGAGAATATCCACTCACGCCTTGGTTATTTAGTTCCCAATCTTGTGAGGAAATTTTTAGAGCAACCAGGTCACCAACAACTATGTACTCAACAGTGGTAAATTTTAGTATATACAAAATAATCTGCCGAATGAATAAAATTCAATACATAACCTAATTCAAGACGTTTCTGTAAAATATGTTTTTCCAAGGCAAAAAGCATGTGCTGGTTTTAGCTCTCAACCTCGCTTCCAACGAACAAAAATAACAATTGTTGATAAGGAAATTAAAGAAACAGTTTTGAGTGCTTTGGAAAATGCCAAGAAAGACTGAACAATTAGGTATTTTAGTTATAGAAAATTCTTAGAATACATTAATACTTCTAAACTCTGTATCAACGACAGAAATTGATGAAAAATTGGAAGAAGATGACCATATGCATGTATTAGATAAGAGTGTTGTATCTGATCAAATTGATAGCTTAGTGGCATATGAGGAGAATAACTCAGGGACCGAGGAAATTAAAGACAAGCCTGACGGTGGAATTTCGGAAAATGTGAAGAATCAACTACTCAATTTTAATGGTTACCTAAATATCAACAATTCTAAATCTTCACAACACACCTTTACTGTGAATGTTGGAAATGAAAACTATACATTGTCAAAATCATCCTTGTGCTGACTTCTTAGTGAACAATCTTTTCGAGTTAGTTCTGACTGTACGTTTAGATTCAGGTGTCGCTAAGATAAGAGGCCACAAACTGTGAAGAAAATTAATATTTATAAAGAAATGTACTATGCAGTTTATTACGATGATATATGGTTCATAGGTAGAGTCTTGGACATAGTCACTGGTAGATACAAAATTAAATTCTTAAAAGAAAATTTAGGAAACTACGTATGGCCAAAGAAAGACGATGTTCAGAAAGTTAAAGAAGAGTTTGTTTTTTATGGACCAATCACAATGATAGGAAACAGTTCAATGAACATTGCCCAAAATGATAAAGAATGTATTGTACAAAAATACGGGTTGATTAAACATACCTCTAATCTTTTTTTTTTAATATTTTGATTCAGTTGTGTTTTAATAAATAATATTTCAAAACTAAACTGCTGCATTATTTTATTGAGATTAGACTGCAATCACTTTGATTCCCATTTGAATGATTATATTAATTATATAGTCTTTTTACATTAATTTTAAAATGACATCACATAATGATGTAATACAGAATTGTCAAATCTCATTCTAAATGTAACCTCAAATTTTTTCAATAGAGTGCAGTACATCTAGCACGAGACTGCTTTGGTAGGTAAACACAGGTACTATTGCAATCAATTAAAAGTAAACTATTAAATTTACATTACACATCTAAAATCGGATGTTTACTTGCTATTGCTCCCGCTAGTACATTACATGTAAAAAAATTTGTTTCAGTCCTACAAATGAAAACATCGAAAACAGTTAACCTTCAAATTCAGTGTGACAGAAGTGTTAGCAACAAAGCAGTTTATCACCAATGTTAGGTACGAAAAATTTATTAGATTTTAACTATTTCGTCTGCACAACAGATTTATCCTATAGTTGGAAGTTTTTAAATTAAATTAATTAAAGAGTAATATACTTGAAATCATTTGAAATCACTTGAAATGAAAACTGAAATCACTTGAAATCAAAACTGAAATCACTTGAAATCAAAACTAAAATCACTTGAAATTGCTGAAATCATTTGAAATCTTGAAATCAGGTGTACACCATTTATTAAGGAGAATTTAAACAAATGCAAGCCTTAAGTGAAAATAGACGCCGTGAGGTGTTGCCAAATTTTATAAGAAATATCAACAGTTAAAAAAATCTTACACTGTAAAGCACTTTGTTAATGTAGGGATTGCTAGACAAACAGTTTACGATATTTGCAAACGAGTAGACTGCAAGTTTCCCATCAAAAGAACAAAAGGATCAGGGAGGAAAGCAAACAAAATGCCAAGAAAGAAGAGAGAAGCAATTTGGCAATTTGGTCTCGAGGTTGTTCTTCTCTTTATATTTGTCCTTTGGGAAATTCATTAACAGCTGAAATTTATGGAAAAAAATGCATAAGATCTAAATTAAACAATTTCTTAAAAAAAGAACACTGATAATAATTTTGTCGTTTGGCCAAATATGGCTACTGTACATTATGCTAATCAAGTTGTGGTGGCATATTGAGAATTAAACATTATCTTCATAGAAAAGTATAGAAATGTCCTGAATGTTCCTCAACTTAGGTCGTTTGAACGGTTCGGAAGAAATTTGAAAGAAACGTCTACATCAGAGGATGGGAAGCTTGTTCACATGAACAACTACAAAAAAGAATTTTTCCAATTGAATGAAAAACTTGGAAACAAGAATTCGAAAGGCAAGCCGCTTTGGTGCTGATTCTCTTTAAATATGTATTTCTTATGTGGTATATGGGACGTTTCAATAAATTAAACAAAATGCATTAAGCAACCATATAACTTTTGTACGGATTTTTTGTCCCCACACCCTTATTTCTTCTTATTCAAGTGATCTAAGTCCCGTTTAGATACCTGGAATAGTTATGTAAATATTGATTTTTAAAGATTTGAGTGTGACGTCAAAGGGGCAGACAGCCGTGTTGTGACTATCTAGCATTATATCAGGTACTGATTTATTACCCTCTTAGACCAAATTACATGTTGCGACAAATACATGTCAATCCTGTTATATTATGTGGATTATTTCAGTAAGCATTTCAGATTGTTACCGTAAATATGTAAGGGTGAAATATTCATATTTTAAATCTTCGACTTTAACCAATAAACTTTATTAAACTTAAATCAAGTGATGAAGTTAAATTTGTTTATTTATTATTAGAATAATATTTGTATTTTATTTTTAAATGAATTCAGTGTTAAACCATATCAGTTTGAACCTCTTCATGAGAGTTTTGAAGAAGCAAGTGATAATGATTCTAATAAATAACAAATATTAAATTCCACATCAAGAGCAAGACAGATTGAATGGTGTAAATGCAGGAATTGTAGATGTTGACTGGTGAGGAAAGCATATATTGCATTGAAAAAAGTCTGTGGAAAAAGTTAAGAATGAGAATTTTCGTTGTGTTACCAAATGGCGAATAACCACAATTTTCAAAACTAATCTTACTCGTAAGTAAAGACCTACTGCAGTAGGCTAAACATATAATGTCCGTTTAAAAACAAAAATCCATTTTAAGAAAGAATTGCTAACTGTAGAAAATGTTTTAAACAAAACTTGGCACTATGAAGTATATAAACAATTCTCTAAATGGATAAATTCATGGACATTTGCAGCATTCTAGCCACATAGCAAATTGTTCTGGAAAACAATTCCTGTTTGGAGGTTTATGAAAAAATATTCCCATTTCTCAATTGTTTTTATTCTTTGAACTGTACATACTACAAGCAGACACATTTAAATTAAGTTTAAAATGTAATCTAAAAACTGCTTGTAAAAACACCACTGAATGCGAACACAATGCATATAAACTTGAGCATTTGTCGTGGCCAGCTGCCACACTGACGTCACACACATCACAACTATTGCTCATAACTTCTTTGTGGTATCAGATAAACTTCCAAGAAATTACATACGAATATAAATATGTACCTGAAAACTTCAATTTCAGACAAACTTGTTTTTTGTGTTGTGATCCCTTTTAAGAGGTTGAGGAAGACTGCTACTTAAAGCTTTATTGGCATTTATGAGAAACTCTGTACAATAATCGTATTGCACATCTGGCATTTGAACGAGAATCGGTTCCTAGCGACTTTTCATTAATTACCAGTAGGAGGGGAGCAATGGGGGTTGGAAATTTTGTACTTTTTGAAAACGAAACTTCAGAGAACGGGTGGACCAATTTTGATCAGACCGTAGGTGCAGATTTATAATTTCATTATTTATAAACAAATTTTAATGAAACTTGGAATACACATTATAGTTAATAAATGCAATTTTTCGATATGTTAAACGCGTTACCATCGCTTCCAGTTTCACCGAAAATTACATCAACTTTCCCATTTTAAATGGGACACCCAGTATATTTTTACATGTTTGCATTCTACCTAGAATTCTAAATCCAATACACTAGTTTTCATTTGTTTGGCTTTTCATTCTCTTGTTTCAGGAAATGCAATTTCTAAGTCTCCTATTGACAATTATTTTTAAGACCGTTTTCTTCCAGTAAAAGTCCAACAGGAAGTACCTAAATGTGGTATCAGTTAAATCTGTAGAAAATCCTTTATTCAATGGCCTGCTTGTTTCAATGAGGTGCAATTTAATAAATTTAATAAAAAAGTTCAGATTGTCGTCACATATTTATAAAACAAATTTAATTTGACTTTTGATTTTATTACAGTTACTTGATTAATTCTAAACAGTTTGGACAACATTCCAGCCATCTAGATTAAGATGTTACAAGTCTGATAAACTAAGTATCTCCCTTAAATAAAGTAAGGCAAAGCAGTTTTTATTTGTTACTTTTGACATTTGTTGTATGTGGTTTTTCCAAGAAAGCTCCTCGTCAAGGTGCAGCCCAAAAAGCTTTGTATCAAACGTAGATACCACTGTTGAGCCTTTGAATTTAAAGCATAAGTTAGCATGTACTGTGCGATTGAAAGAAAACGAAGTTAAAGTAGGCCATGACCAGTAGGCACTATGTGACAATGGTGCTAAGAAAGTAGAAGTTGCAGTTGTGAATTGGTTTGTTAAACTAGTACTCAAATTCAATTTGGCATTTCAAGATGGCAATTATAAATAAAAATTTGAATAAAACAATAGATATTTGCAAAGAACACCCACATAGTATGAGTCATGGCCCGCTTCGATTTCGTTTTTATTCGATTGCACAGTATTTTATGATACTTAAAATACGTATACAGGGTGTTAAAAAAAACTTTTAAATATTTAAGGGGCATATAGTACGACCGAAAGCAAGTAAAAAAGTCTGAACAACAATTAACCGTTTTCGATATAAGAGCAATTTTCGTTTTTGCAGATTTTTTTTTAGCGTTTAGCGCTACAGAACATGATTACCACAGAAGATGTTCAATATGTTCTCCTTCCATTTTGACACAGGATCTGCATCTTTTCAAGAAGGAACTCCGCACTCTTTCTAAAAAGCCCAGTTGTACTCGAATTGTTTGACAACATTGCTCAATTCGCTGTTGCAACTCGGCAAGATTATTTACAGGTATTGCGTACGCTAAACTTTTCGAGTAACCCCAAATACAAAAGCCTAAGGGAGTTAGGTTGGGAAGCCTAGCAGGCCATGGAACGGGACTGCCTTGCCCTGTCCATCCCCTATGAAATGTTTCGTTCAAGTGCTCCCTAAAAGCAAGCGTAAAATGCAGCGGTGCCCCATCTTGCATAAACCAAACATCTAATCACTGATTTAGAGACATATCTTCCAAAAGTTTGGGCAAAGTGTTTACCAGAAAGTTAAGGTTAAACGTTGTGGCAAAACAACCGGTCCTAATAACTGATCGTCTAAAATGCCTAGCCAGATATTCAGATTGAAACGCTGTTGATGTCTGGATTCAAGAACAACATGCGGATTTTTGTCTGACCAAACATGATTATTGTGGTAATTGAAAATCTCATCTTTAGTGAAGCCGGCTTCATCAGTGAAAAGGATGTTAGAAGAAAACTTTGGGTGTTCAGCAGCTTTCCTTAAAAACCACTGGCAGAATATCATTCTTGCTTGGTAGTCAGGGTGAGTAAGGGTTTGTACCCGTTGGATATGGTATGGATTTAAAAGTTGATGGAGAGTTCTCCAAACAAGAGGACTACTTATGTCTACATCAACCGAAATTCTTTTCACATTCTTTTCGTGGTTTTCATCTATTATTGCCAAAATTTGTTCTTCAACCACAGGCATACACACTGACCTTGTATGTCTGCTATTGTAAGCACATTTTGCAAAGGAACCACTATTCCCCAACCCCGTTGGTAAACGTTTCCAAGCAACAAATGTGAAGGCACTTGACGATTGGGGAACATCTTGCTATAAAGGGGACGTGCTTTCAAAGCATTCCCGTTGGCACGACCATATATGAAAACCATATCGGCCATTTTAATATTTGAATAAGGCATTGCAAATCGGAAACTGAATCTCCTTGACGTCAAGAAATAAATTCACTACCAGAAAACAGCTTATGAATCGACTGTGAACTGATTAATAAAGTAAATGTCATATGAAAACAAAATGTTTTACTTAAAGTTGTGGCTTTCTTTCACTTTCAAAGACGGTTGATTTGATTTGTTTATTCACACTTGTTTACTTGGTTTTGGTCATATTATATGCCCCTTAAATATTTAAAGGTTTTTCTAACACCCTATATAGTTTTGTTCATGTTAATAATTAGTTTGTTTTGGTGGCACATGTATAAAATTCCTTAAAATTCCATCTTAGATCTTTGTATAATAAAATCAATCCTCAATTCCACCTAAAAGTTAGAAGTGATTGCTGAATGTAACCTAAAGGTATGTTTGCAGATCTTTGCGGTTAACTTTAATGATGAAATTACTACAAGAAGATTATTTTTAAAATGTAAATATCCTATAGTTGTAATAATTTTAGTAATACAAACAATCCATTTTTCCACAAGATGCAATATTCATTTTACTTGTTTACTTGTAATAGACAAGCTGCACATTTTTTACAAGCCACTTAAAATCAGTCTGCATAAAAAAACAGAGTTTTTAATATAAATATTAACATTGTATCATTAATAAAATTATGTGAAATTAATGAATCTATGAATCGAATATGACTGAAAACGCTCGAGGATTCATGTGACGAAATATGCTTGCATTTGTCAAAAGCAGCTGATTAGGGGATATAGAGATTTACATTGAAGGCCATCACATCAGATGAATTTGTCTAAGCAATATATGTCATTCAACAGGGCGTGTTTCGTATGCGGTTTTATTATTGTTTCCAATCATGTGACTATCGCATTATTTTCAGCTTACTTTCAAAATTAAATAGTTATTAAAATACAGTATTTTAAAATTTGATTTTCTCACTAATATTATTTAAATTACTTGCTCTATCTACCTAGTATGAATTTTTATGTATTCAATTTTTATGCAACTTCTCTATTAAATGTGAACAAATATCAAAATCAAGTGAAAACAACCAAATGTGAACAATAATCTATCACTCTAATTGCCACTCACTTCAAGCATGGTTATTTCCTTCTTACATCAGGCAACTTCAGTGATGTGGATGTTGCTATTAAATTCATAAAATATTCGAAATTTTGTGCAGGCCTTTCCTCATGTTCTGCTTACTGCAGGACACATGGTATACACTGTGCCTCTAAAGCCATGCATAAAATCATTATTTCAATAATTAGTTGTATCATTGACACCAAATTTGCTATTGAGGTATTTCTAAATACAAGAAACCTGGACAGTAAAACTGAATTTATTTATTGTAGCCTTTGTTTTTGCAAAACAATTATTTAACATTTTGGACACATTTTCTTGATTCTCTTTTGTTGTTGGAAATAAACTCAATTAATACTTACATTTTTAAAATTATCTAGAAGAGCAATTTCCAAAAATGCGACCCAATATAAAGTTAAAATAAATTATAATTGTCACCACAAAGAGACCATAAACTTTGCAATGTCGCCGATATTAAGATTTAGTAATACCTTGATACCAAATTGCCTCCAGTCATATGGTTACTTATTGAAATAATGCTTTTGTTCGGGAGCAGTAATCACTATGATGCACTATCTGCAGCAGTGATTGGGCTCCGCCAGTAATTTCTTGCTTGCTATTGCATATCAATAACAATATCATCCTATCCTTTTAATATTGCATCCAATATGGATTTGAGAAGCAACCTGCTTTTCTCTACATGAACATCAGTTCCAACACAATAACTTATGCCTAGTTACAAATATAAATGGCAGCAGGATAGGAAAGTACTTTTTAAAATGCTGGTAACAAAGACTCGCAGTAATGAGTGTTACCAATCATCCAGAAAGCTTATGATGTAAATTTATGCATAACTTGAGGAGCACAGTGCATACAGTGCGTCCACATTTTGATGCTCACTATTAGTATCTTGGAAATTATAAAAGATACAAAGTCGGTTAAATTAGAAAATTTTTGGCTATTTTGGAGATCAGTTTACTTATGCTTTTGTTTTTTCAAAAAAGTTGACGGCTTACTAGATATTTGCTAAAAACGAAATTATCTTATTTTTTTTAAAATAAAAAGCATTTCCCACTTAGTGTACCATGGCTTTAAACATATGAAAATCATTGGTTTTTGTCAGATAAATTACATTTGTTATGTAACAATTGCTAAAACAAAATAAAAGACGCTTTTAAGATACTTTACTAAGCATTCACAGATAGCATCATATAAGCATTTAATGCCCCATAAAAGCGTATTTATTTTGTTTTAGCAATTTTTCCATAACAAATGAATTTCTTTGATAAAACTCCATGACTTTGTGTGTTAGATGTCATGGCATACTATGATGAAAAATGATTTTCACTTCATAACTCGGTAAAACGAAAGAATAGCTATGTCAAACCGTGTATCACTGAAAAACATTTAAGGCATGTAGTTCAGTAATATGGAAATCAAGTAGGCATTTCATTAGAAAAAATTTGGATTTACGTTTCACCGCCGAAGTAAAACAAAAGACAATTGCAAAAATAATTTTTTTGTGTTTTGGAGTAAATTCTCTAAAACACCCTCTTTGTTGTTCTTTTTTATCTTTGCTCGTTCCTGAGATATTTCACTTTAAAATAAATAAGATAATTTTGTATTACAATTTTAAATTAATTAAATTAATTTAAAAATCTTTACTGCAGGTAGGATTCGAACCTACGTAACCTTATCTCGCATAAGGTGCACTAACCAACTATGCTACCAAGGGAGGTATTCTAGTTGGTTAGTTAGGCTCGAATCTATCTAGATATTAAATTTACTTTAATAATTTTCTTGAGTTAATCACTCATGACATACATTAATTTATTAATAACGTCTTTATTCGATTCGAACCTAACTAACCAACTAGAATACCTACCTCAGTAGCACAGTTGGTTAGTGCACCTTACGTGAGATAAGGTTACGTAGGTTCGAATCCTACCTGCGGTAAAGATTTTTAAATTAATTTAATTAATTTAAATTGTAATATGAATTAATTTAATTAATTTAAAATTGTAATATGAACTATTTAAAGACGTCATTAATAAATTAATGTATGTCATGAGTGATTAACTCAAGAAAATTATTAAAGTAAATTTAATATCTAGATAGATTTGAGCCTAACTAACCAACTAGAAAATTTAAGATAATTTCGTTTTTAGCAAATATCTAGTAAGCTGTGAACTTTTTTGAAAAAACAAAAGCATAAGTAAACTGATCTCTAAAATAGCCAAAACTTTTCTAATTTAACTGACTTCATATCTCTTACAATTTCCGAGATCCCAATAGTGAGCGTCGACATGTGGACACACTGTATAATATGCCTCCTTAATTGGGACTTGACAAGGATGCCAAGCTAAACCTTAATAACTTGTCCCTTAAAATCTAAATAAAAAATGTAGAAAACTTTATAATTCTTTCATTTTAGAAGTAACTTTAAACGCAGAAGTGAAAGCTCTCCTTAAATCTGATCCTCAAATAATGGAAAGATGTTTCCAACTTGTCAGAGAAGCCAATCAAGTATTATTGAATCAAGAACCAGTAGCGAGATGTTGCCGAGCATTAGAAGCAGCCTTATCTGATTCATATCCAAGATGTAGAGCTTTTCCATTTGGCTCCAGAGTATCAGGTTTAGGAAATGAGGTAAAGCATATTAATCTGACATTTATTTTAGGAATCTCAGTTCTCAATAGGTAGTGAAATCTTTTTGTAGGACGAAACATAACCTATGAATCGATGATTTCTAATTCTTTCTAATGCAAACTGTTGATTTGATAGATAATTTTATGCAATAAGCTAAGACATGATTTTTCTTCACATAGCCTCCTGGGAACTGAAATTCTAATGATTGCTTGGTGTAATTAATTAAAATTAATTTGTAGAGAAGTGATTTGGATGTTTTTGTTGATGTTGGAGATATGTATATGGGAAATGCAAATCAAGATGCTCGTAGTCAAGAAAAATTTGTCAATACTGCCTGTAAATTATTTCGTAAAAGGAAAGACGAATTTAGTCATGTAAATCCAATACCAACGGCTAGAACTCCTATAGTACAAGTTTTTCATATAACTTCAAAATTGGATTGTGATCTTTCATTCCGACATGGATTGAGTGTTGAAAATACTAAGTTTTTAAAGTAAGAATAAAATGGAATTTTATAAAAGTTGTTTCAGTAGGCAGTGAATATTCTTTCTAGGTTATGTATTGATGTACAACCAGTTACGCAACCCCTAATCTTATTATTGAAACAGTGGGTGGAATATTGTAAATTACAAGAACATATAACTACATATGCCCTTTCCATGATGGTCATTTTCCACTTGCAAATAGTGGGTTACTTAATGCCTGTACATGAATTAAGACAGTTAAACCTAAATAAAATTTCCATAATAGACGGTTGGTATCTACCTCAGATAAATAAAGAACATGAATACCGCTTGCACTATTCTAATATGTTAGGAAAAGTGTGATTAACATATATGATGGTAATTATATGGTAAACAAACATCTTCCATCAAGTTAATAAATTTATATCATAGGTATTCTGCTTCTGGTAGTATCGTATGATAAATATATTAACTGAATTATAATAAGTACCTAATAATTTTATGTAGTATCAAATAAAAAATGTTGAAAGCAAATTATACAAGTCTTAAAAATAATAAATAATGATTAACTTTGGGATGCCACTGTACTCAAACTTTATGGATCTGCGACATAACCTTTTACAGACTTTTTCTTACTGGTGAAAAGATATATTTATATTTTCATCTTTTGATCAAGTTAAGCACTGTCAGGCCACTTTATCAATTTAAAATATCACATGAGGGATGTTTACAAAGAATCTATACACATAGCTTCAACCCATTTGTCAATGGCTGTTAGTGTGTTTGTTTTAGTTTGTGTTTTATTGTTTCATGGCTGATCTAATAACTGTCTATGTTGGCCACAACTTTTATCTAAGCAGATGTCTCCATGTTCTTTATTTTTGAAGTACCTACATTGTTAGTGTAATATGTGTATAAGACTAACAGTGCATTTCTCATTCATATTTAGGCTGGGGTATTGTTGATTTTACCAATTTAATTCCTGTAATACGTGATCGAATTGCACCTTATACTGGTTCACCAAAAGAATTATTAAAGAAGTTTTTTTCATATTACAGCAGTTTTAATTACACTGCAGATGTAAGTACTACTAAATATTTACGTAAGGTTATTATCAATTTGTGTTTTTTAGGTGATTTGTCCATTATTGGGTCGACCAATCAAGAAAAGTTTGTTTATCAACAAATTAAATGGAGAAGATCTACCATTGGAAATGCTAGCATATGTACAAAAGGTATCTGCTAATCCAGATTCGGAACAATTCAGAGCACGCTCTCCATTTTGCGTCCAAGATCCTTTTGATTTAAGTCACAATTTAGTTAAAGCATGTACACCTACTGCAGTTGAAAAATTAAAAACGCTCTGTGATTTAACATTTAAACATTTGACTAATATTTAATAATAAGGTATCAATCAATATATAATTACATGCTATTATAAAAATTCATTTTACTTTTTCTTAATCATTTTGTCTTATTATTTAGTAGAAGTAATGGTGAATTTGGTAATTGTAATTTTGTATCTTTTAATTTCATGTTAACTGTTTTATGTGATTTTTAACCGTTTAGCAGCGATGTGTTAATCTATCGATACAATGAACAGTTTCCAGTATACATATGTGAATCTGTAAAGTTACAGAGCAACCCCACTACTGTTAAACTATTACTTAAGTATAAGAGTTTTTCAATTCTAAAATTTATCTATCATCAATGTTTTTTATGATTATATTTTTATACTTGTATGACTAGAAGTACAATAATGATGTTTTTACCAATTATTTTAGTGTAAGCTTGCTTTATACGTGAAAGACATCTTTACTTTTCATATTTGTTTTATTTGTTCAAAGTCTTATTTGTGGTAATAAAAACTTTTGAGAGAAACTTGGAAACTTGGTATTATAAAGTTTTATAGGAAATATAAGTTAAGACATCCTTGCATAGATTCCCTCGATGTTTATGCTTGTGGTCACAATAAACACAACACCTACACTTTTATGGTATAAATTACCTAAGAAGATAGTTGAATCACAGATTTATTTTTAATCAAAGACAACACACATCTACTTGAGACATATGTTGAAAAAAAAGGATGTATTCAACCCTGACTTTCCATTTGCAAAGAAGGTGGGACAACACTAGAAACAGTAGAAGTGACAACAAGTAAATCTGTTTCAATTGTTTTGTTTCTAAAACGTCAAAATGTGATTGAATTATCAATTCTTTGTTAGTTTACCTGTATTATTATTAAGAGGCTTCACTAGTCAACTACCACCTGCAATGAAGTGTGCAGAAGGCATACAAATGATGTAGTGATGGGCAGATATCAGCATACAGAATAGGCTTTTAAAAATACAAATACAGAATCATTTTGCTAATCTTTTACAGTACATAAAAACATGTATACTGCCCCAAAAAAGAGAATGGATAGGGCTATAACCAGTTCTGAGGTATTTAGAGTTGTGTAGGCAACCCATTTTACAACATCGCCATTACTTTCATGCAGGGTGCCTGTTGCAATTAGTTACTCATCATTGAATCTTTACCTAAGTGGGTGGTCCCGGGGATTATGATATTATCTGTTTTAAATAAAATTTATATTTAAAATACATTTTTTTTTTGTATTAAAATGGGTAGATATTATTTAAAAGAGATATATGTTGCATTCAGTCCAAAATTATCCTTTTATAAAAATGCAATCAAAACGAATAGTTAAACCACAAATAATACCGGTTTTTAAAGAAACTTAACACAATACAAAGAAATTCGTATTTATATTACGTAAATATACCTGTTAGTATATGAGTCTGAAAGGCTTTTTTCTTTTATGCTAATAAAACCTACATACAGTGTGTCCACATTTTGATGCTCACTATTGGAATCTCGGAAATTGTAAGAGATACGAAATCGGTTAAATTAGAAAAGATTTGGCTATTTTGGAGATCAGTTTACTTATGCTTTTGTTTTCACAAAAAAAGTTCTTATTTTTTTTAAATAAAAAGCATTTCCCACTTAGTGTGCCATGGCTTTAAACATATGAAAATCATTAATTTTTGTCAGATAAATTACATTTGTTATGTAACAATTGCTAAAACAAAACAAAAGACGCTTTTAAGATATTTTACTGAGCATTCACAGATAGCATCAAATAAGCAGCTAATGCCCCATAAAAGCGTATTTATTTTGTTTTAGCAATTTTTGCATAACAAATGAATTTCTTTGATAAAACTCCACCACTTTGTGTGTTA
>VTPC01007528.1:16173-26759 GCA_011009095.1 Ignelater luminosus
GCTATGTCAAACCATGTATCACTAAAAAGCATTTAAGGCATGCAGTTTAGTAATATGGAAATCAAGTAGGCGTTCCATTAGAAAAAATTTGGATTTACGTTTCACCGCCGAAGTAAAAAAAACAAAAACCAATTGCGAAAATAATTTTTTTGAGTTTCGGAGTAAATTCTCTAAAACACCCTCTTTGCTGTTCTTTTCTATCTTTGCTCGTTCCTGAGATATTTCACTTTAAAAAAAATAAGATAATTTCGTTTTTAACAAATATCTAGTAAGCCGTGAACTTTTTTGAAAAAACAAAAGCATAAATAAGCTGATCTCCAAAATAGCTAAATCTTTTCTAATTTAACCGACTTCATATCTCTTACAACTTCCGAGATCCCAATAGTGAGCATTGAAATGTGAACACACTGTATGACAGAGGGACATATCTTGAGTTTCACGGAAGACGGAACATAGAGAGAGTCTTGTATAAAATTTTGAAGTGAATCCAGGAACTGTTTAATTTCTAATTTTGTACAAACTACAACAAGAAAACAACTACGATGTGACAAAGCGCGAATCTGTTATCTATTGTCTTGACAAGAGTAACAATGTGCATGAAAATTATCTTATCACTTTTATTGGTATTTAGGTAAGATTAAAGTTGCTTTGCAATTATTTTCAGTTAGACAACTAGCACATGTATCAACTTATTTTTCGTCTATATTAGCAAAGATTTGTATTTTTTAACATAAATTCAAATAAAGTTTTCTAATTAGGACAAACTTATATTGAATGACTTCTTTCAAACAACAAAAAACAATAACAATAAATTAATACAATGGTTTGTAACAATTCAAGGCTTTCTGTAATAACAGGTTGACTAGATTAAAATCTATTCTCATTCAACCAAAAAAAAAACAAATTTAACTAAAGGACCTATAAACATTACTATTACAAAGTTAATGTTCAAACCAAATGCTGTCTGGAGTAAACTACTAATTTACTGTATAATGCTACACGCACATTTCACGTAAATGTGACGCGAAGTTTAGATTTAAATCAAATCAAGATTTTCCAATGCATTATTACAATCGGTAATAATGGAATTCCTGCCAACTGTAACGACCTTCATTGCGGCTGATCCGTTAATTATTATGCAATGGCACAATAAAAATTCAAAACCGCAAACAGGTATGTAAACAGATGATTTATTTATATTTAGCCTATTAATAATGTTGTCATACAAATTTTAATTAAAATACTGTATACGGGGTATCTCAAATCTGACGGTATTAAATAAGTGTCTCTGTTATTAATGCAGTTCCAAAACAAACTGATTGCACATGGCTTAATTTTTCAAGACAAATTCACTGACGAAAACAAAAATTCGATAGCTCTTGTTTTTTTCCGAGTTTAAAGCAATTTTGATATCTACGATGTTGCCAAGTCTACAGTCTTCTCGTGGTGACAACTGAGACGATTCTGCGTAAATGGGATACCCTCTATCGTGTTACATTTTTAGAAACTATTATTCTAGACTATTTCAAAGAGTTATTCAAAAAAAAAACAAAAGAGATGATCAAGAAAAATTTTCTGGTTTTGCAGCGTACGTTAGTTTTTTAGGTGTTCCCATAAAAAAATGTTTGAAGGATTTGAGTCTGGCGATCTCAGCGGCCAGTACCTCGTGTACTTGTAATTTTCACAAACTTGAACTGTATAGTGAGCCGCAGCACCGTTCTGTTGAAACCAAATTTGATCTTTGGGTGCATCAGGATATTCGTAATTTGGGAACATTTTATTTAATGCCAGCACAATTTCTAGTCATTAGAGATCCAATAATTCCATAAAATCAGTAAATGCCAAAGTAAGATAAAAAAGGAATGAATAAGGTTAGGCCTTGTAAGGGCTATAAATGAGAAGGATAGATTGAAAGGACAATTAACTAAATTTACAAAGTGCCAAAGATTTTATAGCCAAACCCTTACTGCACATTTGTTATGGGTTAAGTGATGAGAAGTATTTTAGGTATGGCGTGCCTCAAGGCAGCGTTCTAGGTCCTATACTTTTCATTATCTACTTGAACGATTTGCTTTTACTATCAGATTCAACAGATATGATATTTTATGCGGATGGTACAATTTTGTCAGAGGTAATACACAGAAAGCATGTTACAATGAAGCAGCTACTCGAATGCAAAAAGTCAGTAAATGGTTGAGTGAGAATCTGCTCGCATTAAAGTTTGAAAAATCTTAATGCCTTGCTTTTTCGATGACTAAAGTAAATACATCAGATTTCACTGAAATAAATGTCCTTGTAAATTCTATCTATTATTATCTATCTGTATTGCAGTACGGTATCATTGGCTGGGGAGGAGAGTACAGATCTGCTTTGAGACAGCTGGATACTGCCCGAAAAGCTATTCTCAAAATTATGCTTTCAAAACCATCTCTATTCTCTAGAGAGCTCCTGTTTGAAGAAGCTGCAGTATGTAATATACCTGAAATGTTTATAAAAGAACTATTATGCACCTTTCATAAACAAAACAAGGTTTATAATCAAAACTATAATACACGAACTATCATACGTACGTACTAAAGTACCTTGCCCAAAATCTAAGAAGACTATGAGTACCAGATCTTATTACTATTTAGCAACAAGTTTTCATAGTTTGGTACTGGGAGTACTTAAAGTAATAAATAGACAAAAACAACTTAAACAAGTTTACATCAGATTCCTTACAGATGTAAGATGTACTAAATATTTTGAGTGAAAACAAATTAATGCATGAGAAACACCTCATAATTAGTACCTTAAATAGACAGGGTGGCCGAACGAAAACGAAATAGACTGAATAACTCCCACGGAAAGAATATCTCGAAAAAACGTAGAAACACGTCGATTGGTATTGGGAGGGGCACATTTTCTGACGTACAATTCGAACCCTAAACTTTAACTTTTGGATTTCTATCGGACCTGTCAGACTTGTAGGACTATCGGACTTTTTGGACTTCTTGGCCCTCCGGGTCTCTCGGGTTTATCGAGCCGTTTTGATCTCTTGGGTCGTTGGGCCTTTTGGAATCTTTGACTTCTTGACCTCTTGTGCCGTTCGCGCCGTTTGGGCGTCTCGAGCTGTTTGGGCCTCTCGAACTGATTGGAGCTCTCGAGGCTGTTAACAAGAAGTTATCGGTTTTTTTCGGGCCGCGTCAAGTTTGTCTCTAGTCGGGTCGGACCTGCAAATTTTGAGGGCTCTACGAGGAGGTTTAAATTAATATTAAAGAATAGTTATGAATACTACAGTGTTGCCAGGCATAGACATTTTCCCCCAAATTGAGGATATTTGAACTTGATGGGGCAAATTAGTGAGGATCTTAAACACGTGGGGATTTATTAGGGATAAATTAAAAATTTTGAACAAATTTGCAACTTAGTTGTTTTTTAATGGTAAAATAACGTTTTTTCGAGTTTGCTGTATTATTGTTAATAATAATCAAAGGTTTATTTCTGTTATTGTAAGTTTTGGAGTAAGTACAAAATTAATAAATCTGCTTTTTTCCATTTGTTGCGTACTTTCTTGGACACGTACTGGAGAAAAACCAACGTCTGTAAATAATAATGGTGTGCTGTGAAAGGTAGGTCTTTCTATTAGCAGCCATTTGTGATCGAGAAGATTAAGGTTAAATTAACGTAGGTAATGTTATTTTCATTATTTTATGACAATTTTTGTTTGGAAATCAGGAAATTGTTAAAGATTGATTTCTCGGTATTAGTTGGCATTTATGATCGAACTTGTTGGGGGAAACGTATAAGATGACCTACCTCTCAGAATATGCTGTTATTTATGGACTTTGGAGGAAAACTCCATGATTGTGAGAGTGATCACACTATTGCCACAACAGTCAAATACATCGTTAGAAACAATAATAAATATTATAAATCTTTACATTTGGAAATTTATGATAGATCTGGCAACGTTGGTTATAGCTATACTCGCCCTTTCCTCCCCTATTTTGATTCATTTTTATGAAGTTACACCTACAGCATTATAGACTATCTTATTATCACAAGCAATTAGCAAGTTGGCAGTATTCGTTTGCAAGCAAGTAATTACTGACAGTACCTGATCACCACTACTGGTAGTGCGTCAGCAGGATTACAGCTTGCGAACACGAGCATTATTTGCCATCTGGGGAGGACACTGAGTTTGCCACCTCTCTTAATATACATCAAACAAAAAGGTATTTTAACATTATTAGAATAGGAATGAAGTCGTTCTTGTTAATTCTTATACACTCCATAGACGTATTGAAAGATTTAAGCCAAAGAATAAAAAAAACCCTAATATAACTGGGGCTCGCAGAAATATTATTATCAGGACTCTAAAATGCTGTCTGTGACCTTAGTTATGTACAGAATTAGAAGAAAAGAAAAACAATACAAACAACAAATCAATAAAGCAATCACTGTGCTAGTTTTTAGAATTTGTGTTATACCACGATAGGGAAATATAACAGTTTTGTTATACAGGATGTTTACGTGTAACTAGAATAAATAAAATATATAAATACAGGGTGTTAGGGGTATAACTGGCCATATTGCTATGATGGGTGATAGAACGATCAAAAACAAGCAAAAGACTGTTGTATTTTAGTTAGAAATGTAGAGCATTATGGAGCTGACTCTTGGATAACCTCTACGATTTTGTCAAAAATGAACGTTGTCTTTTATTAATTGTTCGAAATTGCAAAACCTTACTGCAAGAACCCCATTTTATAATTCTTGAATGTGTGGTGAATAAATCTAAAAACACACACATGCAGTATCAATGTCGATGTTTTATAAACAACTTAGATATTCGAAAACTTATGTTTTATTGTACCTTTAGGTGTGTGACGCAACACCCCGTACTTATATTTTGCTTATTCTAGTTGTAATAAGAATAGTTGTTAAAGCTAAAGACCAATAGTTTACGAGATATTTGAGAAAAACTGATTTTCGTGACCTTTGACCTTCTATAACTTTTGTAGCCGTCCAGTTGGCTTTATGGACTTTTAAGGGATTGTTTTTGACGCCGAAATAAAGAGAAGTCTGAAGAAAAATCTTCAGTCGGATTTTTTTTAGAGGTTTGGCCTTTTTTTGTATAAAGTAACTGGGCTATAAATGATAAAGATATTGATAGTAAAAACTAAAACGTACTTTACATTTTTTATTTTCATTTTATTTCATTAGATGGCAACAATCTGCGTATACGGGGATATAGTTACGCTACTAATTGCTGGCTGCAGTGTTGCCAGACAGGAGGGAATTTCCCGTTTTGACGAGAATTTTAGGCCTTGAAGAGAACATGAGATAACTATTAATAAAAGGAGGAGAAATTAGAGAATTTTAATTCTGGTAGTGTTTTTAGTTAAACATAAACAAAATAATGTATTGATCTTTATAAAGAATTATTATTTATTATTTTAGTTGTTTGCGTTGTGTTTCTTTCTTATGCGTTTTAAAATTTGAGTAAAATTACAGGCATAGACAAGAGTGCATTTGCTTTGGCTTATCCAAACACGCCCTCCTTAAGAGTTTCAAATTGGCCTGAGATGATCTGCTTCACACAATGAAGGTTTTTGTATTTTGTGGAGGCCTAACACTCAGGGCCGGCGTAACCGTTATTGACTACCAGCAACCAATAACCGTTGAATTTATTTGTTAAGTGCACTTTTCTCTCCCTTCAAGTAGGTATAACTGGTATAACTGGAATTATTAAAAGCACCGTAAACATAAATACACTGGCGTATCTGGGCGCCAATGGGAAGGGGCGCTATTTGGTCCCACTTGCTATGTAGCACCTGTCTTTAACTTGGGCGTAAAAATTCATAAAGCTAAGAACTTCAATCTCATGTTCGATTCGACTCCTGATCAGGCACATGGTGAGCAAGTTGCAGAAATAATAAGATATGTGGAAGTCGATTTTGAAAAAAGAAACCGTTCGTATTACAGAATCCTTCCTTGGTTTTATTCAGACGAACCTGAAAGATGCTGAGAACTTAGTTGAGACCATTTTGAACCAGTTAGAGAAGGATAAAATAGACTTGCAGAATTGTCGGTCACAGTGCTATGATAACGTTGCTGTGATGGCTGGACACAAAAGTGGTGTTCAGGAAAGAATAAACGAGAAGAATCATCTGGCAGTGCTTGTTAACTGTGATAACCATTTATTCAACTTGGTTGGTGTACACGCAGCCAAACATAACGCAATAATGGTAACATTTTTTGGAACGATTCAAGCACACGACGTATTTTTTTCCTCGTCAACTCAACGCTGGGAAAAACTCAAAAACGCTACAGTTCTTAAGTCGGAGTCTATAACAAGATGGAGTGCAAGGGTAGAAGCTGTGAAGCCCACAAATAAATACCTTGACGATATACTTCAAGTTCTCCAGGTCATGATGAGACTAGTAAACCAAAAAGTGAAGCTAGACAGGCATTTGTACAACCGTATGTTAAGTCACGATTTTCTGACTAGGTTTCTGGGATAAAGTACTCATTCCTATTGAACGGGTTCAAAGACTGCAAGATCCGAGCATGGACTTCCACGATGCTGCCTCAGATTTGAAAGCTCTCAGAGACCATTTTCACGATGAAAGATAAGCTTTGGTAACTGAAGCTCTAGAAGTTGGATTTAGACTCTGTCAAGATTGGGATGTTGAAACCGAAAAACGACCAAGACGAAAGAAAAGAATGACTCGTGAAACGTCGACCGATATCGGATTAACAGCTAAATAGGAAATTGAAAGAGTCATGAAGGGAACATTTGACCGTCTTCCTACGGAAATGGCTGATAGGTTCGTTTGCATGAAATGGACGAGAAGTTTGAGTTTCCACTTGACGTTGAAGGATTGTCTCACAGCAGTGACAGTGACGTCTTAAAACCTAATGCGAAAATTTGGGAAATTTTTACAACTGCGATGTTAATGGTCAACAACTATATGAAGAAACTGGACTTCAGAATGTTGCTTACAAGCTGGACCAGCATTCAAATATTAAGACCCGAAGAAGTTCTACAATTTATTGTGCAATATGGAGATGACAACGTATTTCCAAATTTTCGTATGGCGGTCCAAGTAAGGTTAACAATTGCTGTATCCATTGCTAGCTGTGAGAGATCTTTCAGCAAATTAAAATTAATTTTAAATTATTTGAGAGCCTCCATAGGTCAAAATCAATTATGCGATCTTGCTATACTGAGTATTGAAAGGAAAGAAGCTGCGAAGAGTGATTTCGACTTCGTTATTGATACATTTGCATCAATGAAGATACAGATTTAATAAGTTCCTTCTGGATAATTTATTTGGACTCTTCTTGACCTCGACGCACGAGTGCGTAACTCAGTTAAAAAAGTGTGTCCGAAATTAGAGGTTCACCATTGGGATCTCGTAAAGGGTAAGAGATACGAAGTCGGTTAAATGAGATAAAAGTTGCCGAGTCGAAGGGCCACTTTGCTAGTGTTCTGGTTTTCTTTTAAAAATGCATAGTCCATTAGACAGCAATTCTAGTTACAGCCTAGCAGACAAAATGGTAAGATCTAGGTCTATTAGAATCTAGGGTAATCGAATAAATTTTACCCAAAGGCGGCCAAAACTCTAGCGCCGGCCCTGCAACACTGTTGAGGTCCAATCTAGTTAAAAAACCATAAAAGAGTATTTACTTTTTAAAATCAAGTTCAAATCAATGCAGTAAGCTTAGTAAATAGCAATATATAAAATCTTACAATAGCAGTAAATAATCATGCTTAATCTCAAATTCAAGAATAGATACCATTGTTAAGAAAAGTTTAAAAATCTTATCAACCACTTTACTCATACAATCTCATACTATTGAAATGGTAAAAAAAATCTAGAAAGTCAAAATTTTAATTTTATGAAGCAAAAGATTTAATTTGCCGTCTCCCACGGTTGGTTTGCAGCCTGCAGAGGGGCTATCATGGACGCTCGCGAGAAAGACACTCGATTAGTTGTTACACCGCTACTATCAATTGTCTGCTTCATGGTACACTTGAAAAACGTTAACACTCATCTTTTATTGTAATAATTGTTATTTTTCTTAAGAAAAAGAATAAATAAAAAAGTGTATAATGGCAATTTGTATACAGTACATTTTTCTTATTATTGGCCATAGGGATGTTTGTTAGCATTATCTAAGTGGCTATGGAAAATTTGACATATCGTGACATTTTTGAAATTGTTGCTGCGTCTTGTATCGTGATATGTAAAATTTTCCATAGCCACTTAGATAATGCTAACAAAAATTCATAAACATTTTAATTTTTTGAAGCACTATTTTTTTATTTTAAAGGCATAATTTTCAGTGTAACTGAAAGAAGAAGTTCCAAATTACATTGTGTAAAAATTTCAAGTCTAAACCTTCATCCTAACAAAAGTTAACATGGGATAGATATTTTAACATGGGAATCCCTATGGCCAGTGATAAAAAAATGCACTGTATAGTTAGCACAAGTGATTTTCGAAATTAGAAAAAACTGACTTTAGGCTATACATAGTTTGGAAAAAACAAAAGCTATCGAATCTTTGTTTTCACGTGTGAATTTGAAAAGTCAGGTCAATTAAGTGCAATCAAGTTTTTTTTGTAGCTGCATTAATAACGGAGATAACCATTTAAAATCACCGAATTGGTAACACCCTGTACATTATCCCAATTATTAAGGAAATTACAATATACACCCGTAATTGTAATCATTTGTGTACATGCTACACTATTTAACTTTTGCAGATGGTAGTTACTAATGAGTCATGACAATATTTCTTCATCTGTTAGTCAGCTTTCTGTTCCTATTTCTGCAAGTTGTGTCAAATCAGGAAGTTTTTGCAAAACATTGTTGATAATACGGCAACGTCATCTCTGTGGTTACAACCAATCAGACGGCTGCTTGCTACGCAATAACGTTACCGTATTATTTATCGAACGTGATCTGTATTATACAAAAATTCCATATTAACATAACTTACCAAAAAGTGACTCGTGATAATTTCATACCTGTTTTGCAGAGAGAAATGTTTTCGTTATGACGATACATGAACTTGAACATTTTTATAATAAGGTCTCCGTTTTGTAATGGCTGTGGTCAAGGTTATAGTAACTTAATTAATTCTAATGTACAAATTATCGTCTGTTGAACCTTTTTTGGAATGCAGATTGGAAGTTATTACGTTCTCCCTTTTACAAATCTTCTCTTTTAATTATTATTATACAAAGTTATTTTCTATTGGAAGCTTTTAGAAAGATGAAAAGTTAAAAGAAATGCTCATAAATTATAACGGAAATGCATTGCGCTAAGGATTTGAATACACAAAGCGCCGAATTCAAAAAATTCAGTTACACATAAGTATAGTCCGTTTGCGCTTTAACACGTTAATTTTCTGAATGGTGGGTAAATGGGCTTTTAATGTCTGAACTAAGCCATGTAAATAGTTTGTTGCAGCTAGTGGAACGGCGCTTACCGGAATTTATCTATCCTTGAATTTAAATTGATGAGGATGTCGCTACCTTGCATTTTGATGATAATGACATTTAGCACGGTTAACAAAGAAATATCTCTTAACTTCCGGAATCGAAAGTTAAAAATAGACAAAGTTAAACATAAAAGAGAAATGCATTACGGTATGTTATTGAAAAGTTCATTTAGTACGAATCGCGATGAACAGCGTAGCGAAACGCTGTGTTTGTTGTTTTAACGGTTTTATAATGTTTTGACTTTTTTTGTTGCCTCGTAAATTCTCATCAATATAAATAGAAAGGAGGACAAATAATCGAATTATTTTTTATTTCCCTTTTTCTTTTTTTTTTGTGATGACACTGAGAGAATGATGTTATTCGATTAAAATGGATCGACCAAACCGAAATGCCACCGTAAAAACTGATTATGGAAGTGTATCCAGGAACGTTAACGGTCATTTAACATTTAGTATGTACCGGATGGTCCAAATTCGAGGTAAATGCTTATTTTTTCCTACTGAAATCATCTATTGGTGCAACTAGATTTATGCAGGGTTATTTAAATTCAAGTCTTATTATTGGGATCTTGGAAACTGTAAAAGCGATACAAGAACGGTTAATTCAATCTAACTTCATTTGTTTTTTGTTATAACGAAAATAGGCCGATTTGAATTTTGTTTCTGGCAAAAGATTGCCATTGTTGTTCTCTTTTGGGTTGGCGTTTAATATTTTAAGATTAGGTGTGCTGAGGTGGATACAGCGACATCTATGATTAGGTTAGCTGTGTGTATTCTTTCTGTTCAATATTTTCATTTATTCACCAGATATTAATGGTGGATCGTTTTTTAAATGAACACAGTATATAAATAGCTCCTGGAAATGAATAGAGCAACTCTTCTAGACAAAAAGAGAAAAATCTAGAAATCATATTTTACTCAAAAAAAAGCGGAAGAGATTTGATCACCTTTTTTTGATTATAAGATGCTTTGAAGGTCAGTAATCTATCCCTTCAGTAACGACCAGTGTTGCCAATATCCAACTCACTTATCGAAACTATTCTTTTATCCTCCTGGATATCTCACGCTCCATCCAAAAGTTTTTTT
>VTPC01007529.1:0-32603 GCA_011009095.1 Ignelater luminosus
AACAGAACCATTTAAAAGCATTATTCTATCTGATGTCAAATTGTCCTCGACGATATTCATTATATTACTCTTTACTAAATTTAGAGGAAAGCCTTTAGAACACAACAAGTCATTTACAATATTTGTTAATTGCATTACAGAATGCATATCGTTATAAATTAAGATAATATCATTAGCAAAGGCTACGATAGAAATAGGTTCTTCTATATACTAGGTTGTCCGCATGTAGTCCAACCTTATAATTAAAGATTTCATCAGTAA
Source organism: Ignelater luminosus (assembly GCA_011009095.1). NCBI lineage: Eukaryota > Metazoa > Arthropoda > Insecta > Coleoptera > Elateridae > Ignelater > Ignelater luminosus. The sequence goes on from VTPC01007529.1 coordinate 262, forward strand.
TACAATTTATACTGCTTAAGACTGAATAATACGGGATAACCTTGTGCTATTGATCTGTTAATTTTAATTTCATTGGAAAATTTATTATGCAACTGCAATTTAATGGAATTTTGGAACACAAGTTTTATAACTAGATTGCAAAACATTATTGGAATTTTCAGTTACATAAGACAGTATCCCAAACAGTCATGACCTATGTTGTCGTAGGCTTTTGATATTGGGAATTTACATTACCGCTGGCGGCGCCACAATCACGGTACTAATGGCAGCTGAGGTATACTTTTGCAGCAATTGCATGTTAGGTTGTGGTTTTGTTAGCTTTTGTTTTTTTATTGTCAATCTCTTTTATTTATTTAAAACAGTTTTTCTCAAAGCTCTGTTTGTTTCTAATGAGGTTAAGCAAATTTATTATGCTGCTTTGGGTTTTATTATTATGCATATGTAAAACATTGTCTCAGTTGCAACTATTTCTTAGATATGCCATGCAAACAACAAAGACTGAAGAGAGATGCTATTCCTTCAAAGAATTTGCCAGCGAAGACTTTCAGTACAGTACTGAAACCAAAACGACAACCAGTAATCAAACGCCAAAAACAGGTTAAACCTGAGCCAATATGTGCTTCTTCATTTCACGAAGAAAATAGTTAAATGAATTTGGCCAATTCTTGGGAGAATGAGAACATGGTTTTGCAAAACTCGCATCTGATACAAAGTGAAGAGGATGCAATCCAGAATTTATGACAACTTAACGGTTTTCTTGTAGTAAATAATCTATTTCTAGCAGATAAAGCCACTGAAGTAAAAAGTGATGATATTGTGACACCATTCATCAGCTGCATTGATACTGATGCACAACTAAGCATTCTGACAGGACTACCTTAATTTAAAGTATTAGACCTATTGGTGAATGTTGTTCAAGAATATTTTTCTGATATACAAACTAACAAGCCAAGTATAAAGGAAAGAATAGCAGTAACCTTTATAAAACTGAAAACAAGGTTGAGATATGTTATTCTTGCAGCTATATTCATCACGGTAACAGGTAAAACCTGTAAGATCATTTTTTATAAAATAATTTCAAAATTGGCTATTGTTTTGAAGCCTCTTATTATATTTCCCACTTTTGAAGAGTGTCAAAGTAACTTCCCAAAATGCTTCAAAAAGTTTCACAATGTAAAAATAGTTTTAGACTGTATAGAGTTTGCAGTTTAAAAAACTAATCGACTATGCTACAAAACAATAACTTACCCTCACTACAAGGGATCTCAGACAATAAAGTTCCTGACTGGTGTCAGACCGGCTTGATTGATAACATTTATTAGTTAGGTATTTAAAGGAAGAGCGTCTGATAACGCAATATTTGAACAGAGGGGACTCATAGTAAAGTTAGATTTTGGAAGAGATGCCATCGTGGTGGACAAGGGGTTGTTTATAACCTTATCGTAGAGTTTATTTATATTTAGTTATATCAAAAATGTCACGTGAAAATTTTTATTTAGGTTTTTTGCTATAATTTATTTAAACATCCTGTGCTGCCAATTAAATATCATACTGAAGAGATATCATATGTCATTCTCTCAGTATATTTAGTCGCAACAATGGTACCAAGTTGCTGCCAAATGTTGAACAACTGGGTCGTTAGTTAATGACCCATTATTCTGTCGCAATTTTGATTTGTTTGTGTCTATACTTTATTTGCGGGGCGGCCATCGCAAACGAAGAGAACGACGCCAGGAACGGATACAAAGGAAGGTATGGACGCGAGCCTTCACACTACGAAATTATAGTTCCACACAGAGTAACGAAAACGGGAGAATTCGTTTCACATATGATTCCTCACCACTACAAGCGTTCTTAATACGGAAGACAAAGACAAAAGGATATGGTACATTATATTATTCCGATAGCAGATAAAAAGCATTACTTACAACTACTTCTAAGCACTGCTGCAATGCTGAGTCCTAGTGTGGTGATTACAGTTCATGACGACAAAGGAATTTCCCAGAGAGAAGTTCGCAAGCTGGGGAATAGCCCATGCCACTATACAGGCGCTGTTATGAGGCAAGAGGACTCTCAAGCAGCCCTGCCCACATGTTATGGTTTCTCAGGATATACCCGCACAAACAGAGGTTATTTTATCATCGAGCCTGTTGCGGGTTACAATCTCTTAAGTGAAAACGAGCATCCCCACCTTTTATTTCAGCATGACAAAAACCCACCTGTTATGAAAACTAATTGTATCACTACTGGTAATTTGGCCAAGATCTTAGCAAAAAAAAAGCCGCCGTAAATGAGTATGGAAAGCCATTAGAATAAAAACTAAAACAAAAGATTATTAGAAAAAATACTACATCTGGACTTCATATAGAAGCTATGGTTGTGCTTAATAAGATCCTCTTGGATTACCACAAAGAAATTAATGTCGAGAATTATGCTTTAACTGTTTTTAACATGGCTCATCACTTGTATCATGATGCACCATTGGGTGTGAACATCAATTTAGCGATCGTGAGAATGATTCGTTTAGAAGAGGAAGAAAACAGGCTGAATCTCGCAGTGAACAGGAACGTAAGAAAGACTTTACAATTTCTTCGTGACTGGCAGCAGAAAATGAATCCAAGCGATGATACCCACCCCAATCATCATGACGTTGCAGTTTTCCTCACCAGAATTGACATCTGTGGAGACGATAGAAACTGTGGAATTTTAGGTGCTTCCGTACTAGCTGGAATATGCGAATCTAAACAACAAGCCGCTCTTTGCAAAAACAATGGCTTATGTCCAGGTTTTGTGATAGTTCACGAAGTAGCAGATGCAATGGGAATTCCGCACGATACCCCAACGGAGTCAGGTTGTAACGCTACTCTACCAAATAACCTTTACACAGTCATGAATCCGTCAGTCAACATTCAAACCGCCGAGTGGTCTGTTTGCAGCTCTAAGTACTTATAACTTTTTATAAATCAAAATTTAGGGACATGCTTGTATGATCCGCCTACAGATTACAGCTTTGAAATGCCAGATATATTGCCCGGAATCGTGTACAGAAGAGATTTTCAGATTCTCAGACCGAATGCAGCACTATGCGACACTGGAATAAAATGCCAAAATCTAATCTGTTACATGGAAGACAAAGGGTGTGTAGAAACACACACAGCTGCCGCTCCAGGAACAAACTGAGGAGAGAAAAAGTGGTGTTTTCGTGGAAAATGTTTAGAAGTGGGGGAACGTCCGGGTGTTATTGATGGAGGATGGGGACCCTGGTCAACTTGAACAGAATGCTCAAGAAGTTACGGGTCAGGCTTAGGAGAACATATACATCACAGAATTTGTAATACAGTAGGACAGCCATCGTTTAGAAATGTGCAGTGTGCCGAGTTTAACGAGTTTATGGCACGACCTGTAGAGTAGTTGAGGGGGAACCGTTTATCCACAAGGGCATCGCTAATGATAGCAAAACGAAATTGCTAGATATACCCGTAGGAGCAGTTAATATTAAAATTGAAGAAACGAAACCATCTGAAGCCAAAATAGAAGTGGGAAGTAAAGATGGGAAAGTCATGTACATACAATGGGAAACATATGGGCTGGTACCAAAGCGTGGTTGAAAAATATTCGCACAGTAAACGTTTTCATGTTATTTATAATAAATACCATTATGATTATTACACTTTAACTTTTATTGTAAGTTTATAAAAATAAAATGCAAGAAATATTTTATCTTGTTTTCTAAGCCTCAAGATTCTTTACATAAAACATGAAGAATATTATTAAAATAATTGCCTTGCAACCGTTAGAATAAATTTTTGCGTAGTTATCATCATATTTTATATTAAGATTAAAGAATTATGTCATGCGTATACAACAAGCTCACATTCACTTAAATTTAAAATTGCTAAACCTAATTGAATTTGACCACTTTTTTAAATAATATGTTTTCAGCTCGACATATCAAATATTTACAAAAGTTTACACTTCAATCTATGATTGCTTTGCTTTTTTCTTCATATGAACATTTTAATGCTAGAAGTTTTGCAGGTTTCTAATTTTCAGACACTATGCCATGTGGAGAATATGCCAGCCAAGGATGATGTCTGCTTACTTTAAGGCCCATTTCAATAACTTCATGACCACTTTCATTTTTGTAACAAATTAGAGCAGCATTTTCATGTTCTTGTCCGTGATTCATATATTTATTCGAGAATGCTTTTGGGCAGAAATACTGTTCTTGTTTTTGTTTCCCAGTCATTAAGAGAGTAGGTGTATACAGTATAACAGCGAGAACCTTGAACAAAAAAAGGATTACTAATATGTAAGAAATCAACATGAGCTGAAAATAATATTAAGTACAATTAGATTACTTTATGACGAAATATTTTGTATTTGTACGAATTTCATTTTCTCATAAGAAATATTCTGCATATTTGTTTACCATGGTGTATGTGAATTTCATATTGTACAGAAATAGTACAAATATCCATCAACACAGCATCTAATCGTCAAACAGTAAATACTTCACCAAGCAAAATAAACAGAATACAATGATAAATCAGGTAAGACTAACTTGTTTTGCAAAATTGTCGTTCCATTTAGTCTTATTATGGTATTTTTGGTTTCAGCTGCAATTGCTGCAAAACCAACATTGCAAATTTCTTCAAATTTTTGTTTGCAGCATTCATTTGCAATAGTTATAGAAGTTACAGTTTTTAAAACTGACTCTTCGGCATTTCTTAAAATTTCTGGCAATTCATTCTGTTCTAGCGAATTAGTATTTTACCAACAGGTGCATGCCACTTTTTAATGTGTAATCCAATACCAGAATCAGCAATCAAACAATTTTATTGCAATTTACCTGTTTTATAGATTTATTATGTATGGTTTCAACTTTCGTTGCAAAATTCTCGTGTAGTTTTACAGATGCTGCAGCATATTTTTTTACCATACTCATATTCCAGTAACATTTTACATCAGTAGATGATAGAAAACGAAAATCCAATATGTTTTCCTGGGTGCACATAAGCAGCACAGCAGCTATATGTTTACAGTGCTTGGATAAACCAGCGCACAACTGCAAAGAAATTTGGCAACTTGCCCTTCATTAGTAATTTTAAATTCCCCTCTAATTTCATGTGGTGATTCCAATAATGCACTTGTTTTCAAGCATAATACAAACAGTTGAACTGAAATGGAACTTCTTTCAAAAATGTCACAATCAATATCGTGATGTACATTTATTATAGATTGACCGTCATTAATACGAGGGCGGTTCAGTAAGTACCCGTGTTTGACGACAGAAAGCGTTCCTGAGGGAAGTTGGTGTTATCAACATGTGCTGCCATCTATCAAACGACGGTATAACAAATTGCAGACTGATTGATAGGTTAGTTTGGATTTGACAGCCATTTGAGTAAGACGTGTTTCGTGATTTTAGCTAAGATGGAAAAAGAGCAGTATCGTTCGGTAATTCGCTTTCTGTTTTTGGATAGGAAAAAATGCGAGGAGATAAAAGCAAAGTTGGATGCTGTTTATGGGGACACTTCGCCATCTACGACCACAGTTAGATATTGGTTCAACGAATTTAAACGTGGGCGAACATCCGTTTTTGATGAGGAGCAACCAGGACGCCCAGCAGACGTGGTTACCGAGGAAATCATTCAAAAAGTCCACGACATGATTCTCGCTGATCGACGAACGAAAGTGCGTGAAGTAGCAGAGGCCGTATGTGTATCGACCGGAACGGCAATTAATATTTTACATGATAAGTTGGCGATGAAAAAATTGTCGGCGCGATGGGTGCCGCGATTGCTAACGGTGGACAACAAGCGGATGCGGCTGTTAACTTCGAAGCAGTGTTTGGAGCAATTTAAGAGAAATCCGAAGGAGTTTTTGCTTCGAGTCGTCACCGTTGATGAAACCTGGATTCATCATTACACACCAGAAACTAAGCAACAATCAAAACAATGGACTTCTCCCGGTGAATCTGCTCCAAAGAAGGCGAAGATGGTTCCATCGGCCGCAAAGGTCATGGCGACGATTTTTTGGGATGCGAACGGCGTCATCCTCATGGATTTTTTAGAAAAAGGAAGAACGATCACTGGACAATACTACAGTGAGTTATTAGACAGCTTTGACAAAAAATTGAAGGAGACACGGCCGCATTTGGCGAAAAAGAAGGTGCTGTTTCACCACGATAACGCACCAGCACATTCATCCGGAGTTGTCGCCGCCAAACTGCATGAATTGCGTTATGAATTGCTGCCTCACCCCCCGTATTCACCCGATCTGGCTCCCTGCGACTTTTTCTTGTTTCCTAACATGAAGAAATGGCTCGCGGGAAAAAAATTTAGCTCAAACGAGGAAGTCATCGCCGAGATAGAGGCGTATTTTGGAGAGTTCGACAAATCCTGTTTTTTGGAGGGGTTAAAAAAATGGCAGGAACGTTGGGAGAAGTGTATATTTCTAAAAGGAAACTATGTTGAAAAATAAAAAAAAAAATTTTGAAAAGAATTGTGTCTTCATTTCTAACACGGGTACTTATTGAACCGCCCTCGTATATCTAAAAGTAGGGGATACTTCTAGATAAACAAAAAGATTCATAACAGATAGAAAATATCTTTGTTCAGCCATCTTTTTAATTGCTGCAATGTAAATGAAAGGTTTCGTTTATGTAAATAACATGCGATCTATAAAATTTCAGTTTTCAGTAGGCTATGAAAAAACAATTGATGTCTTAGGTTAATCCATTCTCAGTAAAGATTATCTGTCAAATTGACACTTTGAATTTGTTTTATTATGTTATTAATGGGTTTTGAAAGTTGTAGGTTATGTATTGGCCTTAGTTGGCATGCATATGTCTAAGCTACATCCTACGGGAAAATTTCATAACCTGCCGGGAACTAAAATTTCAATGATCGCTTGTTATAAGTACCACATTATTTTAGGTCAGAATGGGTTTTATATCACTTAGATTAAAAATATAGAAATTAATTTACATATTCAGAAACTCTTCTAGTCTTGAAAGAGACTGTTTTTTAAATTAAAATGTAAACGAATATTAACAAAACAAAAAAAACCAACGAAAACAACTAAACAGCACGTGCAACGCACTCAGGAATAGACTGAAATATACCTTTATTCTAAATCTAGACGCATAGTGGCGTGTAGGTTAATGTAAATCCCGAATATCCAAATTACTACTGTGCAGTCTTGTTTTTAAGTTAGACATATTTTAAATATTCGTTAAATATAGAAGAATGTGAGTTCCTGGATGAGGTATAAATCCATTTTGGTTAATATTCAGATAGAGTACAAAATCGTGTCGTGTCGATCACAATAACACCCCTCACAACTGAGTAAATAGTAATGAAATAGTTTGCTCCAATGAGAAACAACCAGGAAAATCATTCCATAACAGCATTAAATTAGCTATTTCAGCAATGGTGGAAGAACATCTTAACTCCTTAAATGTGTTTACCAAAACTCTTATCAAGTCCTGGAACTGTGTCCATATTCATACCCTTCAAAGAAGTTTCAACATCTTTAACAGTAATTTTCAACGAAATTTCAAAAATTTCTTATTTGAATTCGAGTAATCTTCGAGATAATCGAGATCGAAAATGGCAATTTTTCGACATAGTCTGTCTGTTGGTCTATTGCCATATTTCCTTAACTTTACAGGCCATGTTATATATGAGATCAACTTAGAATTTTCTCCTGATTACAGATACATAATTGGTATTTCGATATCTCGAATACTTTCCGAGATAGTCGAGATCGAAGAATTCTTTTTGTTTTAAATTTCGTCATGATCACACACGATTTTCACTGGTTATGTTTGTATTGTTATGTTCAAAAACATTTGTATCAAAATTGGTTTTAAGGTTAGGCGTTTCAACAAGATTTTTAAAATGTTCTTCCAACAATTCAATATCAATAGTAGACTATTTGAACAACTTTTCTTCTCCTACTTCTATTGTAATATTGTACTCTATCGCGATTTTTTTCTTCGTTTCTGTTTCATTGTTTATTTTTCTTTTTTAACGAGTTTTATAAATGGCTTCTTCAGTAATAACGGCTCGAAACCGTAATTTTGATTTGTTGTTTTGAAAGTTATTTATGACTAAAAGAAAGTAAATAATGTGGCAGATCAAAAAGTAAACACGTTAGGTCTCAGACTGTTTACTTTTATGTAACATTTCAATCGATTACATTTGTTGTTGGTATCAGCCGGAATCATTATGCCCGCCGCCGCCGTTCCGCTGTTACTAAAGAAGTTTTCATGAAATTTGTTTTTTCTTAATAATCTTTGTTCCCAATTACTATGTCGAGTTCACGTACAGGTATGTAATAAGTTAACAAACTAAAAACAAACCTTAATGATGAAATTAAAGAGAAATATTAACATTCTAATCTTACTACTCAATTTTATTTTAGCATTTCAAATGTGTTAATGTAGTGTAATAATAGAAGCTTTAATAAAAGTAAAAGTGAAAAGAACTTTAAAAGGCAATTGAAATTAAAATGGATGGCATGCGATAGACATGCCGACAGATTTATGCAAACTGAAAAGAGGTGGTTGGAAGGGTATTGCATATTTCCAACCATCCGACATTCAAAAGGCGGTCGGCCGCTATTAGATTTCCAAGCGAGTAGTGAGCAGACCAAGCGTAGGAAAGCAGCAGAATTGCGTGCTGAAACCCATATAGATGTTTTAGCTTTTGCTGCACAATTGAGAGCAAGTAGTAAAAGGTTTCAAGCCGACTTTGTCAAAAAGGCCACCGAAATGCCAGGATTTGCTCAAGAATGCATAGAAAGGGGTTTTGTTCAAAAAACAACGTATTTGGCCCTAAATGATGTCCTATCCGTGATAATAGAATAGCTGATTTATCAAAGAAAAATCAAAATGTTATCCATAAGATATTACGATAATCGAAAGTGCAGCAGAAGTACCATTGCAGTCAATTTTAGATCATACTGCCTGTAGATGTTAAATGTTTTCTAACTTTAATTTCAAAATTAGTAGTTCCAGCCACACGAATATAAGCAAAGATTCGTCTCAGAACTCGATGATGATAAGTTCGTATTCCTAACATCTCTTGTTCCATTGCGATTAAAATTGGAAATTAATAAAAATGTTGTCTGGGATAATTCTCGGCCATCGTCTTCTCGTTATTGTAGAGACTGAAGAGCTTGCTTCTGTGTAGTACCACGTCTAAATATTTTAATTATTGAGAGCAAATGTTGGCCAGAACTGTGAGTGATGATTTCTTGTCGTTTGGCATTTCAGTATTGCACGCCTAGATAAGGGCTTTTGAACTTTTCATGCAACTGACATAAATTACCTGTTAAAAAAGTCACCAAAGAAAATAAAAATATTGTTGAAAACAACAAAGAAATTATTCAGGAGCAATTTAAGAAAAACATGTTGCTTGTAGTCGACCAACCTAAACTAGGTTACTGCAATAGTAATGATGGTAATTCAGCCACGAAGTTTTTACTAGATTTTGAAATGTCCGCTATGTCTGAAGTTGACAAGGATCTGATAAGGCGTTTTTATATGATCCTAAGAACAATATCTAGCGGTTTTGACACAAATACATAAAAATTCAACATTTCTTGTTTAGAGACAACCAAATTATACATACGATTATATCCGTAAAACTACATGAGTCCCGAAAATTATGCTTTGTTACCAATCGGGCAACTTAGCGAGGAAGCTCAAGAGGCCCGAAACAAAGATTTTAAAGCCTTCAGAGAACATTTTAGCCGAAAGACTTCAAGACTTCTCAACATTACAGACATTTTTAATAGGCTCTCCATTTTTTCCGATCCATTGATCACTAGTCTCTGAAAATTACCAACGTTAAGAAGGAAATCACTCGATCCGGATGTTCGTGATATGTTAACAGTAGGGACTTGAATAAGCTACCTTCGACATCAATACCTTCAGGACCTTCAAATTACTGATTCTGATCATTCTGATTAGATTCATTATTAGCTCTTATTTCAAATGAGGTACCACTGAAATTTTACTTTTTTTACTTTATTTATTGAAACGATCATTAAATGCTTCAACGTTTACCTAGCAATTATATTGCTTTAAAAATTTAAATAAAGAGAACGAGATTATTGTATATACATAGGTGTATACCTATGAAATGAGACTTTTTTTTCAATTTTAAACGTTTATTAACAAAAAATGGTTACAAATTTAATCTTCAAAATAATAGCCATCGCTAGCGACACATTTTACCCATCTCTCAGGCAATTTGTGAATGCCGCGCCAAAAAAATTGGCCGTCTTTGGCCGCAAACCAATCATCGAGCCATTTTTTGGCTTCTTCGTGAGAATTGAAGCGCTGCTCGGAAAGTGCGTGGCCCATCGATGCAAACAAATGATAATCGGAAGGCGCCAAGTCTGGTGAGTAAGCCGCATGCACCAGCGGTTCCCAATCGTACGTCTCCACCAATTCCCGGGTCGCTCTTGTTCGATGTGGTGGTGCATTGTCATCAAGAAAAATTACTTTGTGACGCCGATCGGCATATTCTGGGCGTTTTCGGTGTATAGCGCTGTTCAAATCGGCCAATTGTCGTTGGTAGCGTGCACCGTCAACTGTTTCACCTGGTTTTAATAGCTCGTACCAAATCATACCATGCTGATCCCAGAAAACACACAGCATTGCCTTGCGGCCGAGGCGATTTGGTTTGGCCGTTGATTTTGGCTTGTGGCCGGGCGGGCCATACAATCGTTTACGCTTGGCATTGGAGAAATACACCCATTTTTCATCACCCGTAACGATTCGATGCAAAAAAGACTTCCTTTTGAACCGGGAGAGCAGCATTTCACAAGTGGTTTTTCGGTTCTCTTGCTGCCTTTCAGTCAGTTCATGCGGCACCCATCTTCCGACCTTTAAAATCATGCCCATGTCTTTCAAACGTTTGCAAATGGTTTTTTGGGTCACTCCCAACTGCTCTGCCATCATTTCTTGCGTTTGACCATCATCTTCATTCAACAATGCTTGCAATTCGGTGTCCTCAAACTTTTTCGGTGGCCGGCCACGTTCCTCGTTCTCCACGCTAAAATCACCACTTCGGAATTTTTCAAACCACCTGAAGCACTGTGCTCTGCTTAGAGCATGTCCACCGTAAGCTTCTATAAGCATTTGATGAGCTTGAGAAGCGTTTTTCTTCAATTGATAACAGAAAATCAACGATGTCCGCAAATCGTAGTTTGAAGGCACGAAATTCGACATTTTTAAGAGCGAAAAAAATGCCTTGTTGTATGAAACATCACAAACAATGAATTGAATATTGTTGACAGATGACAGACCAAAAAAATAAGACATTTGGGACAGTTTAAAAATACTCCTAGCGACATCTGTGGTCTAATAGCTGAAAGTCTCATTTCATAGGTATACACCTGGTATTTATTTCTTTTTCTTTAGTTTATTATTTAAAATAAGATTCTAAGACGAAAAATTTGACTTTTGAAGTTTTGAGCGTGATCGCCCTATTCAAGGCCCCAGTGTGTGTGGCGGTCCCCGGAGTTCATATTTTTTTTGCACGAGCACCTGTAAAGTTGGCGCTTTACAACTAGTTGTCAATGTCAAAAATTGCCAATTATAAACCTTTGCAACGTATCGATGTTATAAAGCCGTATCGATGTCGTAATGAAATCATTATACGCTCCTATGATCTTGGCCAACTTCATTTTTTAAACTACCGTCAATGGTTTTTCTTGATTATCAGTAGGGTTTATGGAACTCGCTGTCGATCGTGCCATAAACTTCCTGGTCATTCAAAAAACTTCACTTTACACTCTTGTTATATAAATAACTATTATTTGCTCATTTACAAAAATCTTTAACTAGTGTATCAAATTTATCAATGCCTATTCGTTTTTTGATAAGTTCCTTAAATTGCTTGCCCTATTTTTTATTTTATAATTATGACGTTTCTAATTTTGTATATTTTCTGGATTTTCTAGTTTCCAAATTATCATCATTAATATTACAAGCAGAGATCAAATCAAATTTACGCACTGTGCATTCATTGGTCGTGGAACTATGACTGTTTTCATGCTTTGTTAAAGCCGAAAGAGTCGTATAATTACGTCCACAAATTTTACATTAAAGTATTTTATTCATGAATGTTTGCGACTTCCTTTTGATTTTCCTTTGAATCATCATCTACGGAATCATCTGTAAAATTTTCGCCATATTTATATTTTGCACGGAGATATCTAGATGAACTATTAGTTTTTCCTTTAGATGGTAAGGGCTTATTTAAATAAGTTTTTAAATTGGATTGATTTCGTCAACTTGGTTTTGAGATAAATAAGATTGCAAATAAACTATTATGCACTTTTCCAGTATGAATTTTCAAACCATTTGCGATCTTAAAAGACATTACAAATAGATAATACAGAAGTTAATTAATTTAAAAGTTTGTCTTTGGCTTTGGCACAATAATTAAAAAAAATTAAGAAAAATCGCTAAACACTATTAAAGATTCTGAAAATTTCTTAAAATTTTAAATCACTTTTGGCAGCGTCTGAATGAATCACAGAAACAAAATTTATAGATTGTTACGTAAGCAAGATTATGCTACTTTATTTTCGATCAAGTTAAGAAAACTGGAAACACCTCAGTAACTATTTTAATGTAGTTCCTATCATTACAATATCTAGAAGTAGTTTTGTCCCTTTTCGTATTTATTAAGTAAATTTGTCTTCATCTTCTCAAATGATGAAAGTAATATACGTTTAGGTTTTTAGTTCTGAATCAGAAACTGGTAATATTTTATAATTTGGCTCTCACCTATTTAATATTTATTATTGCTAGAAAAATAGATATTATTGAAACACCTAAAAGAAAAACTGTTAGTGTCTACATCTCTGCTTTAATATTTGTTAAACCTTATTCAACTCTTAACTAAATTTAAAAGAAATTTTATAAAGTTCTGATCCGTTGAATTTGACAAGAAATCAGTATCATTAATTTACATTTATTTTATTAGTTTAAATTTTTTTTCCTCGATTTGTATCGCTTCACAGCATCTTCATTCATTAAATTAATCTTCAGTACAACTCCGAATATTTCTTTATTTTTTTCTTCAAGAAATCTGATCCTTTGGTGTGTATAATTTATTACACCGAACCAGCATTATACGAATTATGTTAAACACATTTAGAAACATTAATAAGGGGATTTTAGATAAAATCAGCAAGTGATATTTTTTCATGAAATTTGCAACAGGTTAGAATTCTTAGAAATTCCACTATGCACAAAAAACGATCAAGATTAGTGTTTGGATTGTCCCACGTACACGTTTTATTGAAGAAAAAAGACAATGCGAAATAACCCCTTTAGATATAGATCACATGCCTTTAACAAATTCAGAATATCAATTAGCTATGTTAAAATGAAGTGAATCACCTTAAGAAAAATAAGAACGAAGTAGTTTCCAAAATTCTATTACGTTTGTATAGTAGTGGTAAATAAACGCTTGCACGTGTAGTACTAGAAGAAAAATAATTGCGCGTCGTTGTTTTCTTCTTCGTATTTTCTAATTATTTATTGCGCCAGATCAAAAGGAATTTGAAAGACGTCATTGTAACATCTAGTCGAAGTAAATAAATAAGTAGTTCATTATGCACCACAGTGTGCGATATAAAAATTATAATTTGCATTTCTATTAGATTAACATAGTTTAAATTGATGTCATCGCTGCATTCTAATAAGATACCTACCGCTTGCATATATTATTTCTTTCTCCAAATCGACTCATAAAAACGTTTGTTTACCAGAGAAATAAATAAGAGTTCATTTACCATATTTACCTTGCTCTGCAAATACCTTAAGGCACTGAAAGCCTTTATGTATGTATCCACTGCTGCAAAAACATTGCTAAAATCGTTATGGGTGCGAAAAATGTTTATCTAATTTTCGTTTTAGAAATCAGTGAACAAGCACACAAAAATTACTGCTGATCGCAGTTTATTGTTAGCCCACGCGCTATTCAGTTACAAGAATATTTATGTATGTCAGATTTGACCAAAACACGTTTGTAGTGACTTCAAAAACACGTCATCCTGAATATCTAATGTTTCAGTCTATTTCATTTCTATTTTAATGAAATAATTTCATTAACAATAGGTGTTAATCCGGAATAGGTTCGTCCCAGTTTGAAAATGAAATCATAATAATTACTATTGTTATCTTATTATTGGTAAAATGATGACATCTATAGCTGTTCTGGATGAAACCAGAAAAAAAAGATACTTAATGAGTTAATCACATCACCTGAAGCAATATTTTAATAAATTGCGACAGATTCTAGTTTGTCAACAAAAAAAACTCGTTCATTGTTAATTTGACTCGTTTCGATCAGAGGTAAACGATCTCACTATATTTTAAATATGGTGCATTCATTAATTTGAATAGGAACTAAACCAGGTGAATATTAATTTTTGTAATAACTGTACCAATTTAGTTTGGATCTTTTCAAACACGTGCATAAAACATGTATTATTAATTCCGAACAAGCTCTTATTTGCATATTACTATATTGTATGTATGTATTCAATACATAACCTATGTTTATTTAGAAGATCATTACTGCTATAACAATACATTCAGTCATGCATCAGAAACTGATGCGGTTTTTAAAAATGTTTCAATTTTTAATACTTTTTTTGCAAAGACAGCAATAAAATAACATATAAAATTATATTAATAAATAATGAATAACAAAGGAAAGTTCTGTAAAAACGTACAACGCAGTTTGTGCATACTCTTTCAAATAACTACGTATTAATTTAGGAAATATTTTTTGTCAGAAACATAACTAAAAGGAATTTTACAGAAATGTTTAAAACTAAACACCCACCGTTTATGTTTCCCAAATAATTTCTGACAAATAAATAAAATAAAGTGAAAGGCGTAACAAATTAAGAATTCCTAAAATATCATAACTTAGTAATCGAGAAAAACATTCCTTTAATAACTAACTTGAAATCAAATCATTGTAAATTGTGCAACTTTTAAAATTTTATTATTGCTTACGAGATGGATGTATCATCGTACCTTTCCTGAAGTATAATATCTAAGCAATGCAGAATAATAGTAAATCCAGATTAAGATCTTAGTTCATTATTAGATACTTTCCAACCTGTGTAGGTGTACCAAATACCACTACTGATCTTCGAAGCTCAATCTTATCATTACTATATAAAGATTAAAGCCGAGCTTTCGATTGCTATGGTAAGAATCTGGATTATTATCATTTGGAACGACTTTGGCAATCAGAAAATGTATGGACAGTACATCTTTTCAGAAAACTAATAATGGGAAGAATAATAGTTTGGGTTAAATGTCCTGATAGCATCAGTCTATAGTGATTCTTATCAATAAACGCTAGTAGTTCAAATAATAATTGATCGCAGCAAGAGCGACAGCCAGAGCAAAAGTATGAGTCACACTTGGAAATAACTGCAAAATAATCGAATTTACCACGCCTTCCACATTTAAGCAATTATAGCACAAAAAAGGGCTGCGTTCCTCGATCTTTCTTTATATATTATACGTTGCATATAATATTATTAATTAATTAATAAAAGCTTAATACGAGATATAACGTACTGGAAAAGCATAACGAATTGAATCCTAAAAGTGGAAGTAGAAATAAAAAACGGGATTTACACAGTAATAACAGTTTATGGACAAAATGAAGGAGAAGCAAAGAAAGAAACAGATGAAGAAATAAAGTGCAAGAAGAAACCGAAAACCAAAAAGACATACTAATGTTGATAGGGGAATGGAATGGGAGAGTCGAAAATAAACCACAGGAATCAGAAGGGACAGTTGGAAAATATGGAGAAAGTACGAAGAATAAAAACGGGCAAAAGACAATAGAATACTGTGTGTTGAATAATACAACTGTCAAAAACACATTCTTCGAACATAAAAACATACACAAATATACAAGAGAAATGCCAAGTAGGGACGAGAAGACAATAATAGACTTACTAATAATTATTATCATAAAGCTTTCATTCCCGGAGAAATACAACTGCTTCACTTCTCAGAAGCATTTATGATCCTTTTCTTTAAAGGTGATCAGCCTTTATCTTTAATTTGTTTATTCAGATGTTATTGTGTGATTTTGCCATTTTTACTATTTCCTTCCATTCACGTCTGTTGGCTGCTCGTTTTTTTCAATTGATTACATTCATCTTACGTAAATCATTAGTAACTTCATCCCACCACGTGTTCTTCGCTCTCCCTCTCTTTCTCTCAGTGTCTGATTGCCACATCGTTAACTTCTTCAGCATACTTGACTCTTCTCTTTTTAATATGTGTCCCAGCCATCGTATTATTTGACTTTTCATAAATCGCACAATATCTTTTCCTTCTATTTCCTGCAGTATCTCTGTTGTATTTACTCCGATATTCTTCTCCAATTTTTCTAGGTCCTAATATTTTTCTAAGGATCCTTCTTTCAAAGGCTCGTATTTGTTCTTCATTTTTCATAGTTAAACTAATTATTTCAGCCGCGTATGTTACCACAGGTCTTATCATAGTTTTATATACTCTCATTTTTGTTTTTTTATTTAAGTTCTTGTTCTTCAGAATCCACCCATTACTATAAAATGCTTTATATCCTTCCTGTATTCTTTTCCTTATAGTTTGTTCTCTATCTAATTTATTGTTTATTATTACTCCTGGATAATTAAAACTATTAACTTCGTCGAATTCAAACTCGTTTATCTTTATTTTCTTTAATTCTCTATTCATTACTTTTGGGAACTTCATGTATTTAGTTTTTTGTGCATTCACCTTTAATCTATTTTACTTACCAATTTGTTTAATTTTTGGAAGGTTTGTTACATACTTGTCAGTGACCTAGATATTTTAACAACATCATCAGCGTAGGCTATTATCTGTGTTTGTTTAATGTTTATTGCACCTATATTATCTATTTTTCTTATTATACTTTCTAGTGCTACATTAAATAATGATAATGCATCTCCTTGTTTCATTTCATTATTTATTCCAAATTCTTCTGTTTCTCCAGCTGATGTTCTTACTCTCATTACATTATCTTTAAAAGTCATTTTTATTAATCTTATTATTTTTTCTGGTAGTTTCATTTTCTGCATTTCTTCTAGTAATATTTTTCTATAAACTGAATCAAAAGCTTGACGGAAATCTATGAATAACATTTGCAGGTCAATTTTATAGGTATAATTTTTTTCTGTTATTTGATTTATAGCATGTATTGCATCTATTGTTGATTTATTAGGTCTAAAACCGCATTGATATTCTTCTATTATTTTCTTAATGTGGTTTTGTAATTGTTTCTGCATTACTTTGGAGATGATTTTATATATGGTGTTTAACAGTGTTATCCCTCTCTAATTATTCCTACCTTCTAGGACTCCTTTTTTGGGGATAATCATTATTACTCCTTTTCTCCATTCCTTAGGCATCTCTTCCTCTATCAATACTTTCTTAATAATTTTATATATTTCTTCTACTAACTTTTCACCTCCTTGTTTGATTAACTCTCCCACTATACTGTCTGTTCCTGGCGTTTTCCCATTTTTTATGTTTTTTATTATCTCTCTTATTTGGTCTTTTGTTGGTATTATTATATCGTCTTCTCCTTCCATTATTATTTCCATATTATTTTCTTCAATATCGGAGTGGCTTAGTAATTTTTTGAAATGCTCTTGCTATAATTCCTTGATCTTTTCCTCTTGATACTCAAGTATACCATTATTATTTTTTATTCCTTTTAGTTTTATTGTCTTTTTTTTATTTTGTTGTCTAAGTTATTTATAAAATCTTTTTTTATTATTATTTCTGTAATCTCTCTCCATTTCTTCAATTTTTTCGTTTATCCATTTCTCCTTTTTCATCTTGAAGATTTTATTACTTTCTTTTCTCTTTTCTGTATATTGTCGCTGGTCTTCCTCATTACCTGTATTTAGCCATCTTGCGCTTGCCTGCTTTTTTTGTTTACTATCTAAGTTCTTCACACTCTAGATCATACCATTCTTTCCGTATTTCTTTTTTATTATATCCAACCACTGACTCTGCTGTTTCTATTATTGCATTACGTATTTGTTTCTATTCTTCAGTCTGGTTGTCACTTTCATTTTCTAATGCTTTATTTAAATTTTCTTCATAGGACTCTTGTACTTCTTCCAATTTTAGTGTTTTTTATATTCCATGTTTTCCTTTTAGTCTCTATATTTCTTTGTGGTTTTATTTTTTCTCCAATTTTAGCCATCTCTAAATAATGATCAGTGTCTGCATTTATTTCTCTACGAGATCTTACATTTTTATACATCTAGCTTTGCTTCTTGTGGTAAGGATATGATCTATTTGGTTTCCTCGTTGACTGCCTGGAATTCACCACGTTTCCTTTTGTTTTATTTTGTGTTTGAATTTCGTGCTACTGATAATCACATTCCTATTTGCCGCCCAGTTACATAGTTTTCTCCCATTATCATTGGTTTTTTCGTGCAGTGTATGTTTTCCTGCTACTTCTTTTATATAATCCTCTTTGCCTATTTGTCCATTGAAATCTCCTGCAATAATTATTAGGTCATTTTTATCTATTTCATAAAATGCCTCATCCAGTTGGTTATAAAATGTTTTTTTTTGATATCCTCTGCTTCTTCCGTCGGTGCATATGCATTTATGATTGTTATATTAGATAATTTAGCTTCTACTCTTAAGTACGATATTCTGCCATTTATCGGCTTGAATTTAATAATATTATCCTCATATTTTCTTGATATAATAAAACCTGTTCCATTCATTCCTTGTTTCCGTTCCCCTTAGTATACAAAGGTATACTTCTTCTTATTTATTTGTCCGTCTTCTTTCCATCTTACTTATTGTAGGGCTGTTATATCTATTCCATGTATAAGCACTTCTTTTGAGGTTTCCTCCAGTTTTCCTACTTGTAGCATTGTATCTATATTCCACGTACCTATTTTAACAATATATCTCTTTTTATTTTTTCTTTTCTTTCTTCTAGTTTTCTTTATATCTCTATTCTTATTCGTGTTCATCGCTTTTTCGTCACATATGTTAACTGTCCTGTTTTTATTCTTTTTGAGTTTTTTGTGTCCGTTCTATAGGTCTTGAGTAGTTGATCGGACGTATTATCTGGGGATCTTTCACTGACTGTTCTTGCTTTGTCCTCTTTCTTTATGTTTTCTAAGTCTTCTATTTCATAGTTTTTTTTATTTATTATTAACCTATTGTATTTAATCAACGCTTTCTGTCCTGCCTGTCTTGCTTTGTTCATGTACGGTATTAGCAGCTTCCTTTTTTCCTGTACCTTTTTTTGTGTAGTCATCACTCATCGAAATATCCGTTCCCTTTAGATTCTTTGCCTTGCTATATATTTCCATTTTTTTATTCCACTTTTCTAGTTTCACAAGTATTGTCTGTTCTGCGTTGGTCTAAAATTACCTAGTCTTCTAACTTCACTAACTTCTGTTTCAAAATTGATCTCAACTCCCACTTTTTTCATAACTTGATATGTTTTCCTTCTTGTTTCTATTTGTTCCTCCTCATTCTGGTCTTGGACTCCTTGTATTATTATGTTATTTTCCTCTGTTCTTTTTCTACCAATTCTAGTCTCTCCCCTTGTCCTTAGATCACTTGTTTTAGTTTTTGGTTCTCTTGCTTTAATGCGTTTACTATTTCTGTACTCTTATCCAGTTTCCCTTCAAGCGATGTTAGTTGTTTATTTATTTGTGCAAACATTTGCTTTATTTCATCCATTTCCACACTCATTTTAAAGTTTATTTAATATGCTAATTTGGTAATCTATTTACAGTATTTGCGTCTGCGTAAAGCTGCCGATTCCGCCCTACGAGGGTAGCAAGTTATCCACAACTTTCACCTGCGAGATTTATGAAACAATAGCCTAACGTTATAATATATTAAATTTTACAAGTGTTCAGGTACATTTATTCCTGATTATACCTTTAGACAATATTCAAATATTAATAATTTAAAATTTAAAATATAAACAATTTACGTGTTTGTGCTTTAGGCATTACAAGGTCCCAGCTGTTATCACCTGGACGGCTGTGCGGGCCGCTGTCTGTTTGATGCTCAGCGCACTGCGATAAGAGCCCCAACTCGAATCGACTTCTTGGAAGTCAAGTCTCTTCTAGTGCACCTTTAACAGCTCTAAAAGTTTCTTTACACACTTCTTTTGAGGTTTTTCACTTTTTCCTATTATATCTACACCTTTCTGAAAACTCGTGGCACAAAATTCATAATTCAAAATGCTCGATACCGTTCACAAATGCGTTTAATTTCAGAGCGTCACGAACACATGTCTATTTACATTCACGTCTCTAACAGAACCCCACTTACTAATAATATAGAGCAAAATAATTTGAGAAAAATTAGATATATAAAATTAAGAAGAGGCTGTGGAATCGGAAGTAACCACTATCTACTTATGGCAAATATTAAAACAAAACTAACAAGAAAAAGAAGTCAAAGAGAAGGGCTAGAAATATTAGAATATGTAAATATAAGGACAGATAGATTGCAGAACCAAAAAGTAGCAGGAGAAGTACTAGAAAAAAATAGCAGAGAAAATAAAACAAAAAGAAGACCAAACAAACGAAATAGACCTAGACGGACTATGGAATGCTTTTAAGAAGGTAATAACGGAAGCGGCAACTGAAACATACGGTAATAACATAAATACAAATAAAGGTAACAAACGCCTTGGTGGAACAATGAAATAAAGGAAAAAATTAAAGAAAAGTAAAAGAGATGGAAGAAATATCTCAGAAATAACAAAAACAAAGCTGACTATAAAGATTATCAAATACAAAGAGAAAAAGATAAAAATATGATGAAGACAGCGACAGAGAAGGCATGGGAGGAACTTGGAATAAAGATGGAAAAAGTTCCAGTAGGCAATGCTAAGATGTTCTACCAAACATTGAAAAATCTAAGAAATGAAAAACAGAACCCAATTGAAAACATCAAGGGGAAATAATCACGGAGAAAAGTAAAATTATGGAACGATGGAGGGAATACTTCCCAGATCTGCTAAGAATAGGTAAAGAACAGAGAGAGGAAGAACAAGAAGCAGACGGTGCAGAAGAAGAGAGATCGTAGGAACTAAAGTAGTAAAAGCGCTAGAAAAAATTAAAGTAGGAAAGGCCTCAGGAATCGACAACTTAAGCCCTGAAATAATTAAGTACATAGGAGAAGAAGGTGTTACATTATTACAGCAGGAACTTCAAACTGCGACAGGTCTAAGGGTATCCGGCCAAACCGTACAAAATCGGTTACACAAGGTAGAACTGATATCATATAGTCCCCTGGACTGCCCGGCAAGAAGTCCAGCGCATCGAACAGACGGTGCGCTGAGCAAGATTAAGACTACAGGAGAATACGCTTTGGGACGATATATTGTATACAGATGGGTCGAGGTTTTGTTTCAAAAACGATAGTCGTCGTCAGAGGGTATATCGCAATGCAGGACATCGCACGTTACCACAATTTACCCGCTCAACCACTTCTTATGGGGGAGAAGTATCTTTTAGGTGGCGTACCAACCTCCATATTGCTCCGAAAATCCTCACAGCCGAATGATACGTTAAAAACTTCATTTCGAACCATGTATTAAATCGGGCCAATACTGTTGGTCGAGAAACCCTGGCTTTTCTTGACGATAACGCTAGGCCACACCATGTTTGTATTGCTCAGGATGCAATTTTAAAGAGGAGAGAATTAATCATCTAGCCGTTCCACTACTTTCACCTGATCGAAACGCAATTAAGCACATATGGGATATGCTTCAGTTGACAATCACTATTCTCAACCAATCATTATTTAGCAGCTTGCAGCTGTATTACCAATTCTTTGGTATAAAACACCACCAGAGCATACTGACAACTGTAACATTAATATAAATATCAATGGAAATCATGTGCAGATCTATCTTGGATGGATCTCAATGGATCCTTGAGTGCATTTTAAGCAGTAAATTTAACATTTCATTTGAGTACTTGCATTTCATTCAAATTCATTATTTTATTTCAGCATAAAATGTATTCAATAAATTGTTTCATGTTTCTTTTGTTGTTAATGAGATCATTTCTTTGTTGTGAGAATATTTTATTCAGGCTTCGTTTATGAAATTTGATACAAAATTTTATTATCAAAACGTGTTTTATTCCAATTCGTAATTGTTTATAGGTTTCTTAGTGTTCTAGTTCTATATGTTTCTGTTGCCGACGATTCGGGGAAAAATTTATTTATATTTAGGCTCCGTTGCTAGAAGAAATGCTGAGGTATGTTGTTTTAAAAAAGGCCGTATTAAATTGAAACAATCATGTTTGGTAATTTTTCATTTTCAATATATCATCTGTTTCGTTCCTTGGTACAGTGTACAACCGGCTTCTTTTATTGCATCAAATTTATGTGCAAAATTATTCAAAATTTCGAGAGAGAGAGTCGATTTTGGTTTGTTAACCAGGCCGGCTGTTCCCTTCGGGAAACAGCGCTGCGTGATATGAGCTTAATTTTTTTTACCTTTGTGATGTGTCGGGCTCGGATGTTTTGTCACAACAATAATTGGCTGCAAATTCACCTTTTTGTTTGCCGATGCCGTTTTGGCGCTTTAGCTTGGCTCAATTTGGCTATTTGGCTGATTCTTATTTACCGATTTCGTCTTTCTGTGTTATAGTGTTTCCTTTTAGCAGTATTGCTGATCGGGATTTTGGTACCCAACGTGCTAGGGCCGATTTGGTTGTTTAGACTTTTGATCATTTGGTTTCGAGTTTTTATAGATCGTTGGCCTTCTGATTTGTTTGTCGTTTACTGATTTTATCTTACCGATTTTGTCTTTTTTATTTTTATCTTGTAGCTTTTACAGCTTTTGCTAGCAGTGTTGCTGAGTTGTATCTTGTCATAGTGACAGATTTTGGCGGTGTTGTTGTATTGATTCTTTGAGGAAATCTTTGACGTTTGGAATCGATTTAGGTTTCGTCGTTTTGTATAAGTTTTCTTTGGTTAGCTTTAGTACGGAACGAATGGTGTTGTTTCGCCACAACATTTTGCTGGCTACGGGTTAGTTATTTGTGAAACATTATATTTAGTGAACCCTAGAAGATGGGGTTCTAAAGAGTTGAAGATTTCGCTGTGCTTGGCGGATATATGATTGTTCCAACGTTTAAATTCATCTTGTTTGGTTAGGTTTCTTCCATGGGCCGTCCAAATAGCACCTAGTGTTTCGGTCCTTAAATTATTGTTTGCTTCGTGGAAAAGAAACCATTTGTTTGAGTGGATTTTGGTGTAAGATAATACAGTGAACACTATAAACTGAGTTTTCTATATGTTAATAACAATTAAAAAAAAACGCTTGAATTCGATAGTGCGTTGGAAACCTTTTATTGAATCACAGAAACGCTCGTGAAATTTAAAATACATACGGGCTGGCGTCCAAGTTTATGGAACGCGTCGAAGTTCCCTGAGTCCCTGATGATCCATTGGTAGTATTTCAAAACAAAAGAAGCCTGGAGGATTAAAGTAGTATGCAAAAGAACTATTTACTTTTTATTTATACTTTGTTGTCCTCATTCGGTGAATCTATTTTTATCAGATATCATTTTTCAATTAAATTTTCGGTTTTCTGTACGTTTTTCTTGGGTAAAGATGAATTCAATATGAACATAGTAATTAATTATAATAAATTGTATGTATGTCGAAAACGGTTTTTTATATCTACTATTTATGCCACTACTGCTAATGAGTTTTCCACCAGGAAGCGATTAGACAATAGAGTGACTGTTAACGTATCAGTGCATTACAGGCGATAAAAATGCACAAACTGGTCAAATGGAAAATAGAACGTGCATAATTTAATTAAATTTGAAAACAAGCACTGATGTTGCTTAACTGTTATAAAAGACCATACATCATCATACTATAGAATTTTTAAAAATGCACCGTTTTGTTATAAGTAGCTACTGTAAGATTACAAACAATATAATTAAGGTAATTTACTGTTTGAGATTTACCAAAAACGTTCAACGTACTAATCAAGACTGTCAAAACTAGCAAAACATGATAACTCAAAGGAATGTTTTGAACGAAACAGATTTTCACTAATATGTCATATCACATAAAACCAGTCACTGAAAGTACTTGCCGTTTAAGAATACCGTGCAGTTCTCTAATTTTCCCGATTTATGGAAAAAGAAGCACTTAACCTACAAACACATATTTTGTTCATATTTTCTGTCCATTCTTCCTTTTGATGCATAAATTAAAATTTATAAACCATAAATCAACAACCTAAATTCTTTTCGATTGTTACCGTCACGGTTACACTAACATTAATAGTTGTTACATAATTGGAATTTAATAATATCATCACTAAACGAGTTACCGCAAAAAATGGGCATCCTCATCTAATAATAATTGATTATATAGACTTGTGAGAAAAAACCAGACCACTACAAATTTCCCGGTACAAACATCCCATTCAAATAAAAAACAATAAAATGTGCTAGAAATTGGAAAGAATTGTGTTACTAGTTAATTAAAGTAAAGCACATAATTCTAAAAAAAAATTATCTTTAATTGTATTATGTAATCCCAAGAGGAATATTTCTATAAACTTTGACTTTTGCCGAGTGGTACATCTGCGTATATTTATATATTTTGACCGTGATTTTGACGAACGCTTATAAAAAAGTGAGGTAAACACAATAAATATAAATTTAAAAACAAAACATTTAACATTTTTTTCTTTAAATGCTAAACTCTGTTATTTATTTCTATGTAGGTGAAAACTCGGCTCCATTCATAAAATGGGATTTTAGTTACGTAATAATAATGGAAAGTTCAATCAGTTAAGAAACTGATTGATTAAAATTAAAGTCAAAGATTTTAATTTATTACTGTTTGACATTTGATTAAGACATTGGGATTTCCTACTAAAACTATTTTTTTATCTAAATAAAGATGACTAAACAAAATTATCAACAATGAAACACCAAAGGTCTGTACTAACACATTCACAACTTCACAACATGTCAACTGAAGTTATAAATTCATTATGAAGGTTTTATAAACACTTGAAGCACACTGCCGAAGTTAGTTCGTTATCATAGTTGCTAATTCCAGAGATGTGCTGTTAATAAAATCTATTTGATCTTACGCAACGTGTACGTTATATTGCAGGGTCACTGATTGCAAATGCATCCTTGGTTTTTCTTTCGTCTTGTGTTGCTAGCATATCACAGTACTTTACTTTAAGATTTCTGTGTTGCTACTGAAAGATGATCGTGATTACATTGCCACTACCTCGTTTCAGGCATAGAAAAATGGCCAACGGCTGTTAAGTCCTTCAGAAGAACTATCCCATACAGTTACAGTTTTCCCTGTCGTTATGCATTACGTATTAACCAATTTCTAAATCAGATGCCAAAAACGACTTGACGTATTCTTGAGCAATATTTGCTGCAAGCTTTGTGAAGTCATCATTTAAGGTACAGCACATTTTTAAAAAGTGCTCAACCCTTCCAACTCAAAGGAATCTGCAATGCCAAGATTCTGCTAAGACTTACCCTATTTTGTTACTTCTGTTGTATTTTTAGAGTCGACACTATACCATCAAAACATTTGTAACTAAGAATTTAGCGTTAGGTCTACAGTTTGTCCAAAGATCACTATCTAAAGCACCACCATTACAGTATGTGACTCTTGAAAGCACAGTTTTCATCTTTTTTACACAGAAGACAGATCAGAATGCAACAAAGTAACGGCATGATCAGTAAATTGCTTGCATGCTGCTTGTCACATGCACACGCTCTTGGTAGCGTTAGGTTTCAACAAAATCGTTATACTACATGATGGATGAAAGTGCTAGGTGAATAAGTTTGGAATTTAAGATGGGAAACACAGCTTGACATCTACCGGATGTGGTGCACTGGGCTGAAAATATTACGCGGTCCGAAAGAAAACAGTAAGGAAGCGGCAAATCCGCGCCGTAGCCGACTAGAATTACTATTAGTTAAAAAACTGCATCATCGAGTAGTTTCTAAATTAACCCATTTATGCCCAACGGGTCGTTAACGACCCACTCCCTTTACATTCGATTTTAAAGATAACTTGGATGTTGATTGGGTTGCAGATGTGAAAAATGTACTTACTAAATACTCAGTCTATACTGGTGTTTGTGAGATTAAGGAGCTGTCACGTTTCCCTTTTCAATTAATCTTTGAAACAGTGTAAAAATTTTATTATCGGGCATGGATACAAGAAAATACTGGTAAGTAGTATATTTTTAGTCTATGCTGTAATTTATGTACATATATATTTACTAAACACTTGTATTTTAGTCTCTATACGGATCTCAACAAATTCTAACCTATATTTCTAGTTAAATTTTACGTTTGAATTCGCTTGGGTCGCTAACGACCCGTTGGGCACTAACGGTATCTTTTTTTCAGGAGACAACCTTTGAGCACAGCAGAGTTATTAGAATTGTTAGAAGAGAATGAAGATGTAGTTCCCGACTGCATATACATTACTCCACCTGACAATCAAGGCTGGGAAAGTGATGAAGATTCTGGGGACGAAGACTGCAACGATCCGAACAGACTAAATTCTAGACAGTTGCAGGCTGACGCTGAGACTAATTTACTGGACGACGTTGATGAAATAAATGAAGACGAAAATGAAGAAAACAAAGAAAATAAGGATAAGCAAGAAGAGAGTCAAACAAACGTAAAAAGGCTTCCTCCCATTATATTATCAAAATATAGTGAACCATTAGAGTTCCTAGAGTTGTTTTTATCATCAGGTGTTTTGGAAACTTTAGTTAAAAATACCGTTATATATGCTGCTTTCATATCAATATTATATATAAGGGGATATGTCCCAGTTTCACGCCGTCGTATGTTTTGGGAAGGTCGTTCGGATACTAAAAATACCTTAGTGTCAAATTCCATGCGGCGGAATCGGTTTGAAGACATTTTTAGGTATATTCATGCAGCAGACAATAATAATCTGCCCAAAAATGATAAAATGGCTAAATTACGTCCCTTGATAGAAAAAGTAAACAAACTTTTTGTTAGGTATACACCAGTCTCTGAGGATATGTCGATAGATGAATCAATGATTCCGTATTTCGGACGTAATGGGTGCAAACAATTTATACGTGGGAAGCCCATTCGTTTCGGATATAAAGCCTGGGTCCTTACTCAGCCATCCGGGTACTGTGTGAACTTTGACATCTATCAAGAGCGAACTGCTAACCGAGACAACAGTATTGGCCTAGGCGAATCAGTTCTGATGAAATTTGCAGATTTGCTCAAAAGTAGATTTCCCAATATCAACTTTTCATTATTTTTTGATAATTTTTTTACCAGTGCGAATCTTATTACAAAACTAGAAAAAATAAATTTTAGCGGCACAGGTACTGTGCGAGATAATAGAGTCGATAAATGTCCAATTGAAGATTCTGCGATTATGAAGAAAAAACCAAGAGGAACATTCGACTCTTTTGTTGATCGCGAAAACAATATTGTATGTGTCAAGTGGAGAGATAATAGCGTTGTCACGGTACTTTCAAACAAGTATGGGATAGCACCCGTTCGAAAAGCGGCTAGGTACTATGTAAAGGAGAAATCAAAAATTGAAATTCCCCAACCGAATGTTGTTGGTTGTTATAACCAGTCCATGGGTGGAGTAGATCTCATGGACAACAATATCTTCAATTATAGGATAGGTATATGGTATATACCTATACTTTTTTGGACTTTCGATGTTTGTATGAACAATGCGTGGATTTTATCACGGCACCTTGGAAAGCAAATAGACAATTTAGAATTCAGGAGGGTAGCTGCAATATCTGTTTTGCAAAAATATGGAAAACCTCCGTTAGCTACTGGACCTCGTACAAATTTTGTAAGTCCTGCTTCAAGACGTCAAGGACAACACTTGATTATTACAGACCAGCCAAGGCTAAGATGCGTAGTTTGCAAGAATAAAACCACAAAATCTTGTAACAAGTGTAAGGTTTCGCTGCATGATAAGTGCTTTTTACAGTACCATATTTAATAACTGTACATACGTATGTATATGTGCCATTAGATTCTAATAAACGAGTCTGAATATAAATCTTTCTTGCTGGGTTATTATACCTAATATGCCCAACGGGTCGTTTTCGACCCACCTCATATTTCAGAAACTGGGCTTCAGAAAAGACTTTTTTCGAGATTTCCTTACTCCTTGTTCTTTTCTGAGCAAGAATTCCAAATTTTACTGTTTTACTGATAAAAAAATAGTTTTGGGCATAAATGGGTTAAACTGCTTAGGTTTTGTTTTCTTGACATTAAAATAAAAGATATCTTGTCTTCCTATTACTCTATTTGATGCTTTGTTTTGAACTTTAAGCCAAGAAATTAGAAACATCTTATCAGTTTCTTGTTGTTCCATTTCTGTCTTGAACCAAAATTCTTGTGCCGAACTAAGACTCTTTGAACTATTTATTTTAGGCATTTTAATCTTTCAATTTCTCAAGTGCTTCATTTCTGCTTGCGAATAAGTTAAGCTACAGACACCTAGGATTTATAAACTTCAGTTAAGATAAAAGGATATTGTCTGATCGGTTTTTTTAATATCACCATAACCGTTACGTTTTTCTTCTTTTTTGTAAACAAATTAATCTAATTTTTCATATACGGACAATGTAAACTTTTAGGGATACCATAAGATTTATACCAATTAAAGGTAGATAAATAGAGATACTGGACCGATTTAGCTTTATCTTATCTTAGCATGAAGAAAAAGAACATGATAGATTGCCATGATAGTTAGAGGATATTTAAATTCATGACAGCAAAGATTGACTCACTGACTTCATTTACAGCGCACTCGTATAATGAATAACTGTAGAATTAAGTTGCTTTTCGCCTTGTCGTTGATGGGTTCAGCGTGGTAGGAGGTTTGTGGCGTTGGATGATGATTTTGATATAGTTGAAGTCGGCGAGATGGTAATAGCGATGGCCCTAATGGGACGGCTAGCGCGGTCATCGTTCATTGGTTCATCAATTAGAATCTCAATTTAAATTAAGATTTACAATTCACTGAATTAACCAACTGATCAATACTGATTGTAGAGTGAGTTAATGACTGGGTAGTTGTCTTTAAGGAATTTTTAAAGTTATTAGATAAAGTGACTTTATGATTAAACCAACTTTGTATGTATTTTGAGCAGCGCGACGTAAGCCGCCTAGGGAGCATTTTGCGAGCCGCAATGAAGTTGCTACTTAGGGAACTGATATTATGTGATTAATTGTTCTGTAAAGGGCTCACTGCTGACCTAAAGGACAGTATGGCCTCTATCTGAGTTTCTGGAATATCTTGGGCTTCAGTAATCCAACTTCAAAATGGCGGTGCCTTTTCACAATTACAGTGATGTACTCATATAAGGGTCACCCAATTCCTCTCGTACAAAACGGCCAGAGACGGAGCACCTTAGAGCAGGCGAGTTTTAATAAATGGAGTGGCAAGGACTTGAACAGTCGCGCTGATTTAAGTAACCTCTACGAATGTTCCCATGTGTATAAGCCAGGGTAGTGAAAACCTCAGATTGGAACACTGTCACATACCTGCCAAAAAAGAACGAAAGTCTCGCCTTCTCCAATTTTAGATGCATTCAAGTACCAACCATTCGGGGTTGGCCCCTGAAGGGCTCAAACCCAGGATTCTCTGGTAGATATGCTGATACTTTATGATTTTATGAAGGTGTACGTAGGAAGAACGTAGTCACTCCTTGTAGCGCGAAGCAAATTGTCTATCACTACAAGGTTGATGATGTGAGAATATGCTCCCTCGTGTACCGTTCCTAAATCCTGTATGAGATCCCTCGCACCTCTGCCTCATCCATAATATGAAGTAGCGGTGTGTATGGCTTCTGTAGTGCCTCAGCAGAAGAGCTTTTGCACCTGTTATAATAATTTCTTGCTAGAGGCCTTTCGGAAAGTCTCAGTAAAAAATCCTCTATTCTATCCAGTATGAGAAGATAACCTTTTGTGACTGTCTTTCAGTATGCGCTTTCCTGAATGACTTGTTATTCAGAGTTATTCCTAGATTTTTACTGTTCTGGCTTGCGTTAGCCTTTAAAGCTCTTTTTATTAGTGGAGACAACCAGATTTACTTTGTTAGGGTTAATAGTCAATTCATTCTCAATATACCAATTTTCGATATTATTGAGCACCTTTTGCATGAGTTCCAAGGAATTCCTTCCCCAAAAGAACTATGAGATCATTTGCACAACCCTGTGTAAACAGTTTTTGCTCGGTAAGTCTACGTAAAAGTCCATCAAGCACAAGACGTAACGTAGAGAGAACTTCTCCCTGAGAACGGTCCCGGTCTACGGACTCTTTAATAAATGATTTATTGAAACTTACCGTCACTTCTCTGTTAGTGAGCATGGATAGAATCCACTCGATAACTGCAGATGAAACTTCTTGCTTTACCAGAGAGATCCCTATGGAGTCGGACATAATCTTGTTGAAAGCCTAATGTATATCTAGAAATGCTCCAACGGCGAACTCTTTCTGGCGTAATGCCTTCTTTATCCTGAGTAGCAGAGAATGGAAGACTATTTCACCTAATTCTCCAACTTCATAGGCATGTTAAGAGGGTTGTAAAGGTAAGGCAACCAGTAACCTCTGATATGTCTGTCTATTAACCTTTCTTGCGTTTTAAATAGGAATTCTTAAACTTTATACTTTATGGCAAAATCAAACTTCTCACGATCACATTTCTATAGTTCGCTCTATAAACGAGAGATCAGACGGCGGACGGCTGTGACGTCGGGAAAGGTTTACTACTTCGTTACTGAGAGGCGTTGGGAAGCGGAACTATCAAAAAAGCACGGAAAATATGCAGTATACATCCGTCATTAATAGACCTGCCCTAGTCTTCTAGGCGTGGTCGTACGACCACTAGCAGCACTAGTGAAGACAGATAGATTATTAAGGAGAAAAAAATATAAGGGGATCAAGGGAATTCAGCCCGGCATCTATACATTCTCAATAGAAAAACAAAGTAGCCTGTAGTAGGGAGAACCAAACATGGAGAAACACCACAACTAACAACTTTACATATTCGCATACGCGCAAATACTTTCTTGAAAATATTTTAATTGAACTCTGTTTTTGGTTTGAAATTACCACATGGAATAGTCTAGACTATATAGTTTAGTAAAAGGAAACATAAGGTCGGGTAGTGCTGATTTGTCGAAATGTTTTAAATGTTGAGGTTCCAATACAAGATTTAAGTTAAGTAAAATAAAGAAACTTATTTAGAAATTGCAGAAGGCTATGTTTGAGCATATTTTGTTATCATCGTTATTATGAATTGTTTTTTAACTACAGATTAATTACATAATTGATTTGATGGAGAGTTCTATGAGCAAACCGAAAGCTTGAATATGAGCAATAGTTTCTCCTCATATTTACACATTAATTGGCTACTTTAACTGCCAGTTAGTTGATGCCAATTTTCCCACACACAAGATAACTTTTCTTCTTCTTTGTCTTCAGTGTTGATTAGAATGTCTGGCACATTTTCATACGATTGTCAATGCTTCAACTTGATGTGTTCTGAATGCGTGATACCGTGCAGTATCTCTTTTTGACAGCAGTCTAGTAAGATTTGCTGTTACTGGCTGACCTTGCAAAACGTTGGTAGCGCACTGAATTTGTCAAGTACAGGAATGGTATGAGATTGAAAAAACTACTGTGGAGTGGGACTGAAAACATTACAATAATGGGCTCATTCTTGCGAAAACTCTATAGAATTTCTGCTCAATGTTATATCATTCAGTTGTAACAGATTTTCTGATCGGCAGTGATGAAGAAGAATAAATGTTATCCACTATTAAGCAGATTCAGCAGAGATTGAGAATTCTGAACTGCAAGATTGTTATGCTGTAACAATTTTATTATCATTTTCAGTTAATTTTGGAATTTACATCAGCAGAATTTATTCTTTAATGTTGTGTGGATTTGTCGTTCAAAATTCTATTGTTGGATATAATATGTGGAATGTGAGGTAGATGACTATGGTTTTTGATACATGCACATTTAAGACAGTATGTGTGACTCATTATTATAATAAAATTAAGTGTATTTATTTTTAAATTAACTTACTTTACTCTGTTATTTAGAAAGTAGTATTACTAAAGGTAATTCATAAGAAGGAAAAGTGGCTTATTTGATTAATAGTTACAATTCGTATTTATTCAAGTTGCCAACTG